>JARHVA010000210.1:5460000-5537500 GCA_037957365.1 Torreya grandis
ATGCAATTGAATTGATCATGAGATGTACCACTCAGGGTCACCATAAATCTCCTCGAGCCCTTCATGCATTCAAGGCTTCCCTTTTTGGAGCTAAGAGAGCCATACCATGGGTAGCTGCATGTTCCTACCAAGTGTACATGATTTGATCACATACATTTAAAACCTGGGATGCTCCTTATTGTTATTTTGGACTTATATGGTCTCTATAGATTAAAATTGACACTATCCTTGATTTTTTACATATCCAATGATTTGTTTGTGCATGAATGCTCGTGAGTCATCGATCTCTTTTGAATTGAATGTGTCTTTGTGATCCAAAACTCTAAAATCTTTAGTTAAAAGATAATTCATGAAATAAGAATAACACAATTCAAATAGTGCTATCTCTAAGAAGAGATGTTTTATTGATCAAATTTGCAGACCCAAACATATGCCTATCTCAGAGAAGAGATGTTTGATTTCTATTTTGGGTTACATCTTAATTTATACATGTTTTGAAGGTGGGAGGAGGATGTGGAAGGTCACCAATCTTGAGGGAGATTAAGTGGTTTGACTTCCATGATTTACAATAATATATAATTCGAAGAATTACTATTTTTAGAAACTTACTATTAAAATTGAAATTTGGGGCACTTTCATTGAGTTTTTGGGGGTCAAAATCCATTGAGCAAAGATCCATTCCATCTCACTACATTCTCCTCATTCTTAAATTTCTAATGGTTCAAATGGCGAGTCAATTGGAGCTATGGTGCAAAAGTTATGGCTCCTAGAAGTTTCATCATCAATTAGTGTAGACCCACCACCCAAATTATTGCCTGGATCATTCCTCCCTCCTTAAGAAGCAATGGTCCCCATTGCATCAAGATTTGTCATCAAGTATGGTACTTGTATTTTAATTTGATTCTTGATGAATACTTGGAATGGACTATGCTTTATGGAACTGTGCAGGGCTCGATTGTTCACCATTTATGTCTGACCATCAGTCTATGGATGGAAGGCCATGAACTTCTTTAGCTTGGTATCTATTTTCTTCCATTATTGTGTTATTTGTGTAGTTAGGGTTGAAACATTGGCCCTTTTACATTCTTGTGGCTTGACCACCATGAAATTTGTTTTTTGACACTAATCAGAGAGACAGATGTAGAAGGTGGTACCTATGGTACCCTATAGTGTCGTGTTCTAAGAGTGAGAGTGATCCTTTGAGTTCTTGATTCATAGATTCCATGTTGATCATACATGAATGGCTAACCAAAGAGTACATCATAAAAATCTAAATTGACCACATCACATAAGACCTCATCTTGGAAAGGTTTTATTACATATGAGAGAAGACATTAGTGGGTGACAAGGAGGTTTCTCCCTAGACTCAACCATCCAATATTGTATGTATTTGGGTAAGGATTCATGGATATATTTAGGATTTTCATAACATTATTAGAGATTAAATTATTTTAACTTCAACTATCAAGAATGAAATGTAGAGGCTTACCTTTCACCCATAATTTAGAGTGAAACAACCTTTTCTTGTCATCTAGCCTCTCCTCTTGGGTCTGTGATGAAACAACAAAGGCTTCAGGCTCATCATCTATAATCTCTTCTTCAACCTCTTCAACTACAGGGTCTGTATGAAGTAGAGTAGTGGATGTTGAGGATTTTGACTCAAAAAGTAGGGACTTTATGGCTCGACATTCTTATTTGGAGTGAGTTCTAGATTTGTGATAATCACATCACTTCCTAGTCTTTCCTTCCTTTTACTTCCAATTTTGGCCTCGTGTTTGACCTTCTTTATCACTTTTCCATTTTGAAGGTTAACTCTTCATATTCATTCTTCCATGCTTCTGCTCAATCTTCACTACGAACTTGTACACCTCATTGAGGGTTTCTAAATTGAAGAGTTCTATTTCTCCTTGTATGTCTGACATGATACTTGAGAACCTTATGTTTCTCACTTTTTTAGATGCCCAATCTCAAAGATAGAGAATGAAAATTGTCAGTGTAATCTTGAATAGACTATTCCTTACCTTGGTGAAGTTATTGCCACTGTATATATAGATTGTTATATACTCCAATGGGGTAGTATTCTTCCTTTACAGCTTCTATGAAATCATCCCAGGTAGGTTCTACCTCAAGACCAATATCATCTACATTGAATCTCTTTTTGTACACTTTCCACCAATTTTTGATAGGTAATGATGCTTTTAAAAGAGAAAAAGTGATCTCCTCTTTATCAATGAATTTATTTACAGAAAAACAAGATGAAATTGATCTAACCAATTTTATACTACATCAGCATTGATTTTTCCTTAAAATGTAGGGATATCAAAATTCACCTGAACCTTGAAGGGTGTTGGGGTACTGAAAGGATGTGGGGATGCAGATGAGGAGCTAGAATTTCCTATCAAAATTTTTTAGATAATTTGAGTGAATTGTTGTAGCATCTATGCTTAATACTATTGGAGGGCTTCATTCACCATTTCCTTGAAAGGATCAGATGTCTTAGTGTTGTCTGCCATTTGAAGTCATTTAGAGTGAATAGGTGGATAGTTTGTTGGTTCTATTTTCCACCCAAGCTTCCTGTAATCTGACCTCATCCTCGAGATCATACACTCTAAAGATAAACCACTCTGATACCACTGATCTAAAACTCAAAAATATTTGGTTGAAAGATAATTCAAGAAACAAGAACAACACAATTCAAATAATGCTATCTCTGAAAAGATATGTTTTATTGATCAAATTTGTAGACCCAAACATATGCCTATCTCTGAGAAGAGATGTCTGATTTCCATTTCAAGTTACATCTTAATTTATATATGTTTTGAAGGTGGGAAGATGATGTGGAAGGTCACCAATCTTGAGGGAGATTAAGTGGTTTGACTTCCATGATTTACAATAATATAGAATTTGAGGCATTACTATATTTAGAAACTTACTATTAAAATTGAAATTTGGGGCACTTCTATTAAATTTTTAGGGGTCAAAATCCATTGAGCAAAGCTCCATGCAATCTCACTACTTTATCCTCATTCTTAGCTTTCTAATGGTTCAAATGATGAGTCAATTAGAGATACAGTGCAAAATTGATGGCTCCTAGAAGTTTCATCATCAATTGGGGTGGACCTGTCACCTGGATTGTCGCTTGAATTGTTGCCCATATCACTTTGACACTTGTCATGCACACTTTTTCTTTGAGATTTGTAGACCCCTTTGACATCCACTCACCATCAATCTTCAATGTAATATTTGATTATGCATCATTAGATCTATCTCTTAAAATGCTACCACACATCATCTCTACATTTGGATGGAGGCCCCTTTGATGGTTTTGAATGCCAATGGCTAATTTCTTTTGGGCCTTTTCTCCCATGAGATTTTTTTGGACTTATTCATTTGATTTTTTCTAAAGGGAAAGTATCTTTTAGATTTTTTATAAAATGAACCCTTCATGTTTCATTTTAAAATGAACCCTTCGGCCTCTTGCAAAGTACTTTTTTCAAAGGGAAAGGACCCTTCAGGTTTTTTGATTTGGAATTTTTTCCCGAAGGATTTCCTTCAGAATTTTTCCCCTTGACTTCTTTGAAATATTCCTTTGAAAAAATTAAAAAGTGCCTTTTTCTGAAGGGAAATTACCTTAAAAAAAAATTAAAATGTCCCTTATCCCTGAGAAAAGATATCTTTCAAAACTTTGAAAAGAGCCTTTTTGCCTTTGGAAGTGCCCCTCGACAAAAATGCAAGTGCCCCTTCAGAATTTGGAAGTGGACCATTTCCCTAAGAAAATACCCTTCACAAAAATTGTTTAGGGAACTTTTCTTCAAAATAAAATCCTTCAAAACCTTTCCTTCAGAATTATTTGAAGGAATTCCAACACTTAGTCAAAAACAAAACTCCCGAAGAGAGAACACTTAACTAAAAAAGAAAAAATTCCTTTGAGAAATTGTGCGGACAATTTTATCAAAAAGAAATTGAAACCTAGCTTTGAAAAGGCTCAAAAGAATTATATTTTCCTTAGTCTCCATATAGAGTCTAAAAGAATGAACAAGTAAATACTTAGTCGAAAGAGATTTTGCACTTAGCTTTTTGTCTTGCAAGCTTATCCTTGAACACTACTAGCTGACCCTTGAAAACCTTGCTTATATCCTTATCTATGCCCCATTTGATCCATTTCTTCATCAAACCATATGAGAGTATATATGTGGGCCAAAAAATGGCCAACATCTTTGGCAGCTCATAGGGGTTGCATGCCTGTCGATGCAAGAGAACTTGGACCATGTTGCTTCATCAAATCTATCCATTCGGCATGGATTCAAGTGATTTTTTCACTAAATTGGAACCTCCCTTTTAAGTAATAAGGACAACCAAAATAAAATGAACAATGTGCCCAAGGCACTTAGGGAAGGGAAACACATAGTCGAAAAGGATGTGCATAGGGAACTTAGAGGAAAACATGAAAATCTATACAAAATGTACAATATATATAATGGCTAAAAACTCTTCTAATAACATGACTTTAGTCCCATTGACTGGGATGGGTAGTATCTCTCCATCTAATTGGGTCAGTTGAAAA
Source organism: Torreya grandis (assembly GCA_037957365.1). Classification (NCBI taxonomy): domain Eukaryota; kingdom Viridiplantae; phylum Streptophyta; class Pinopsida; order Cupressales; family Taxaceae; genus Torreya; species Torreya grandis. The sequence continues at coordinate 5,464,565 of JARHVA010000210.1, forward strand.
GCATTATGTTGTTTGCATCTCTGGATCAAATAAAGACCACTCCACAAGCTGTCAAATTTGGTATGGTTTCTTAGATTGGCCTTATTTCATACTAAGAGCCTAAAGCATAGCTATAATGAAATACCATTCAATTTTATCATAGGCTTTCTAAAAATCAATATTAATGAATAACACCTTCTAATTGGACATCCTGGCTCATTTCATACCTTCCCTTTAAAAGTATAAAAGAATGAATAAAAACACATGAAGTATGAAAACATTAGAAATTATATATATATATATATATATATATATATATATATATATATGTAAAGGACTCAATTCAATTAACGGGATAAGATCTCCATACAAAAAATATCTTTCACTTTTATTTATGAATGGTGAAATTAATTTTTCTAATTTTTATCTTTATCTGTGTGTTTTATAGAGAATGACGAAATCAATATGGATATTGGTGGAATCAACTTATGGAATGAAGAGTTTGCCAATATATCAGTGAGATTGTCCTAGACCAGAAACTTGTAGGTAACTACTGTGTTACTTTTATTTCTATCATTTTTATCATTTTGGTGAGATCACCATACACATCAATAGAAATGCGATGCTAATCAATGACATCACCCTGTAATCAGTGGGATCATAAAATAGTGTCCTTTATGTCTTTGTGTTTCAATTAAATCATCCTAAAAAATTATGGAATCGCACTGTTGATTGGTGACTATTTACAAAATGACATAATCAACTTGTGTCAAAAAATAGAGAGCAAAAATAACAAGTTGTAAACTTATTTGATAATCATACAACCCTATTTTAAATTCCAATACAATGTTTTCTAGATATTAAGACACTTAGTTTCAATTTTAGAACAACAAAAGGCAAATTTCACTTCATATCTTATTTGGTGTTATAAAACAAACTCAAACTTTAGTTAAGTGTTCTTAAGAGCTTTTGCTTTTTTTATTATTATTGTGTGTTTGTTTCAAAAAATAAGTGTAGCATGTATGCTCTCCCACTGTCCCCTTTAGGTAACTTGGGTGATCCAAAAATACTTCACTTATTTCTTTTGTCACTTTGTCAAAGTGTGGAAGGAAAGTTGCTAAGGTCCTCCCTAAAATCTGAGTGATCTGGGTGATCCCAAAACAACCCTAAAGTCTTATAATTTTTATTTTTTGCATATTGACTTGTGGGTGGGAGTTCATAGCCTCTCCATGGGTTATCTATGGAAATGTTGACCCGATAATTCATTTCTCAGCATCATTTCAATCCCACTCCATGGTGGGGGTATATAAATTGAGGTCAACTTGTTAGGATGCTGGCTTAAGTAACTAAATAAGCTCTATTAGTAAGAGACTATCTCATAATACGGGTTTAACTCAGACATCTTAATATACTAAATAATTGATAGATGTAGTGGTTATGAAAAGGACAATAACTTTTCACAACAAATTGATTAAGTCTTATCCAAATGACGTGTTGTGCCCTAATGTTAATCACACATATGAAACCATTTAGAACATACAAAAATTTATAGTTTTTAGAACAACCCCACTTGTCATGGATTACTATTGGTGTAGGGTGAGTAGCCCAAAGTTACAGGCCATTATATGATCTCTTGAGAGAAGAAGGGGCCTAAAACCATACTTTTCATGTGCATCTAGTTTTATTAGATTTATAACTTATTTCCTCTAAAGAAAGAGTACATAGACAGAATCCAAGAGTAAGAAACCACATTGTCAATTTGCTAGGATAAGATGTTCACTTTGATGTTTTTCTCATTCTTATTTATTTACATGGTATTTTGAGCCTAAAAACTATTTGTGAACTAAAACATGTCAAAAATCAAACACTTGTACACCTATTTATTTTGAACAAAGAGGCGTTATGCTAGTCAATTCCAAATCACCTTTTTTGCCTTGTTCAAAATTTCAAATCTAATCATTATGTTTGTATTTCCAAATAACATTGTTATGTTGCTTGTGTTATTCTATAACTATTCATCACTTTATAAATCTAAATTCCTTTTTTTAATCCAAATTTTAAATCTTGTCTTTCTAAGTTATAATCTAAATGTTATTGGTTTATCTTTCGCACTTGGTTTGAGCAACTTGGGTGAGATTTTTGGTTCGGATGTAAGTCCACTTTGTTTAGACTCTTTCTCATTCTAGTCTTATTTTAGACTTAGATTATCTTGCATTCACACACATTATAAGTTTTTGGGCCATTCTACCTTCTTTTCCATGTGGTGTCATTATGCTGCCCATTTAATTTTGTATTTATGCTTAGTAGTTCTTATCTTAAATCACATCTTGAGCTTCTTAGTTCCAATTTTATTCTTCTTGATCTAAAAAGTCTTCTTATAGATTTTTTAGTCATGATTCACCGTAGTTGTGCTTAGATTTTTATGGTATTGACATACTTTAAACTTAGCTTTTTGTGTGCTAATGTTGCACCCTAAGTTCCAAGATTGTTTTACCCTCTTCTAATTTGAAGATTTCAACCAATCAAGGTTGAGAAATCCAATAACCTCTTTCTTCTAATTGTGTGGCACTACGCCATTTCCTTTTATTATAGTCTCGTTTTACCTTGCCTTTTTTTGATTGAAGAGTCTAAAATATTTTTTGTTAGGAATAAATTAGAAATCTATAAACAAAGATACATAAAGAACTAAAATATAAATTCACAACAAGAAGAAAAAATTTAATGTGGTTCACTCAGTGTAGTTTACACCCACCAAGAAACACTTTATCAGATTTTATTGCAAGCCAACAAGAGTACAATCCACTCTTAGATCAGTCTTCTCATAATTACAATGCACAAATATTGTTTGGAGTTGTGCTCAACAAAATCTCCTAAATTTGCACCTAAATTCACACACTTTGTTCTTCCTTCTCAAACTTAGATCTACATGATGTATTACCTACTACATGTCCATATATAATACATAAATATGTAATACATTATAGTTTTATTAAATAATGGGTACCAAAACCATGGTCTAATTTTATCCATAATAGTTACCCATTAAGGGGGGTGCATAAAAACATTTTGGGGGCTACCACCCCTAAACCCCAATAAGAATACATAAAGAATGTACAATACATTTTTATGTATAGTATTTAAAATACATTGTAATATAAAAATAGGCTCCACAACATAAAAATCTCTCACTTGGAGATTGATTTCCTCTGAGTAGGTTTCTCAACCCTTCACTATCATCCGTGAAGGCTAACTAAAACTGAACATAGCTTCAATTCATCATTTGTGACCACCTTGGTCATCATGTCTAAAAGATTCTAACTGGTATGAATTTTATCCAACTTCAACTTCTCTTCCTCCAAATCTATCCTAATGAAATGGTACCTCAACTGCATATACTTTATTCTAGATTGGAAAGCAAATTATTTGCTAAGTGTATACCACTCTGAATATCACTATATAGCTTCACTTCCTCCTACTTATGCCCCAACTCTTCAAGTAATTGTTGTAATCAAATCATATATTTTCTTTCCTTTGTGGAAGAAATATACTTATCCCATGTGGTTGACAAAGCCATATGTTTCTATAGTCATAATATCCATCTCACCATTGTGTCACCTAAACTAAATACATATCATGTAGTGCTCCTCCTATTGTCTAAATATATAGCCATGTATGAATCTACATAATGATACAAAGTGGTGTCCAATCCACCATATCTTAAAACTATTCCCATGGTCCTTCTCAAGTACTAAATAATCCACTTCATTGCCTTCCAGTGCTCTCTATTTGGATCACTCATGTACCTACTTACTGCTCCCACTACATGGAAAATTATGGCCTAGTGCACACCATGGTATACAATAGGCTACCAACTATAGATGAGTAAGGTACAAATAACATATGGATTCTCTCCTTATTTGTCTTGGGTCTTTATTTGTCTTGGGACACTGCTCCTTTGATAACTTGAAATGTCTTGCCAAAGTATTCCCAACCGGTTTAGCATCCCATATACTAAACCTCTCCAAGACATTTCTAATGTGATCTTCCTAAGATAAATTCAGATTTAATTCCTTTCTATCCCAAGTTATTCTCATACCAAGGATTTTTTTTACTACCCCCAAATCCTTCATAGTAAAATAATTACTAGGTTGTTCTTTGAGTACCTTTATTTCTTGCATGTTCTTACCTGTAACCAACATCTCATCCACATAAAGACATAGAATAATGTAAATACCATAATCAAACTTCTTGATATATACAAAATGTTATAAATGACACCTAGAGTATTCATATTCCATCATAAAAACCATCAAATTTCTTGTACCACTACCATGGAGCTTGTTTTAGGCCATAAAATCTCTTCTTCAGTTTGCACACCATGTTCTTCTTCCCTGTGATGTCATATCCTTTTGGTTTCTCCATGTATAAGTCCTCCTCCAAATCACCATGAAGGAACTTATTCTTCACATCTAGCTTCTCTAATTTCAAGTCTTCTATTGCCACTATCCCAAGAGCAGTCCTAATAGAAGTCATTTTCACCATTGGAGAAAAAATTTCATTGAAATCAATTCCCTTCTTCTATGCAAACCCATTTACCACCAATCAGGATTTGTACCTCTTCTTGCCTCCATCATCCTGTTTTATTATCTACACCCACTTGTTCTACAATTCTCTCTTACTTTCAGGTGGGTTTACTAAATCCCAAGTCTAATTTTTCATGAGAGACTAATGTTTCTCATCCATTGCTTACTCCCACTTCTTCCTAACATTTACTTGCATTGCTTCTTCAAATCACTCTCGATCTCCATTGTTAGTGAGTAATAAATAATTAAGAGAGGAAGAAAAATGTTCAATTTTTCTTGTTACCCTAGAAGACCTTCTCACCATAAGAGTTTGAGGTTCTTGTGAAGTAGGTGCCTGAACTAGTTGTTTAGACACTTTATCATCTGCAATGTCGTCCAACATTGTGTACTCTTTTTTGAAATCCTATTTTTGATCCTAAAACTATTGTTTATATATAAATTTTTCATTAAATCAATCATCCCTAGATCAAAATATTTTATTATCCTTAAGACTCCAAATCTAGAAACCAAAGTCATCCTCACCATAACCAATAAAGGTGTATTTTTAAAACTTAGCCTCTAACTTGGTCCTATCATCTTTATCAATATGAATATAAATTTCACATCTATAATTTCTAAGAAAGGAATAATAAACCTTATTACCAAACTAAGCTTCCTCATGTATACCTCTATACAAATAAGATTAAGGTCCTCTATTAATCAGATATACAATCATGTTTACTGCTTTTGCCCAAAATCGAAAGGCTAGTCCTGCATGTAACCTCATGATACTATAATGTTTCATGAGATTCCTATTCATCATTTATGACACTCTATTATGATATGGAGTTATTAGAACTGTCCTCTATCTACATATTCCATTCCTTGAATAGTAATCAAAAAATTCTTGTTGTAATATTCCCCACTATTATCTAACCTGAGATACTTTAACTTGAGACCTATTTCATTCTCAACCAAGCCTATCCATCTTTTAAATGTATCAAACACATCATATTTACTCATAATGTCATACACCCAAACTTTTCTAGTTGTATCATCAATAAAAGTGACATAATAAGATGAACCACTAATATAAGATACCTGAGCCAATGCCCATACATCTGAATGAGATAACTCCAACTTATGCACCTTCCTCATAGTTCCAACCTTGATAAATTTTACCCTTTTCTATTTTTTGTACACAAAATCTTCAAAACAATCTAAATTAGACCCTTTCAATCTAGGCAACCTATCCTTCAAAATTTGCATGCCCTTTTGGCTCATGTGATTGAGCCTATTGTGCCACAAAGTTGCATCTATAAAAACTAAATTACAATAGTTAGCACTACTTGATAAATACAAGGTACCAACATTCTTACCTCTTGCTACCACAAATTCACCCTTGGTCACCTTCCAAGAATCTATTGTAAATGTCACCATACAACATTCACTACCTATTTATCCTATGGATACCAAATTTTGTCTTACTTGGGCACATGCCTGGCATACTTTAGTAGCCAAGTGTTCCCATTCTGAAACTTGATCTAAAGACTTCCTTTTCCTACTCTGTTGTAAGGCTCATCATCACCAAGATAAACATGTCCAAAATCCCATTGAACATAATCAATAAAATAATGCATATGTGGTGTAGCATGAAAAGAAGCCCCTGAATCTAAAACCCAAGACTCAATAATATTATCTATAAAGAGAATTAATATATCTTGACAAATATTACCTATTGTCACATTCACCTCCTTGGTGTCTCCTTGATTTTTATTCTTATTCTAAAGAAACCAACAAGCCATCTTTGCATGCCCAATCTTTCCATAGTGCTAACATACCATCTTGCTCTTTGATTTTGACCTTCCTTGACCATTTAACTTTCCACACTTTCTTTCTCCAAAATTTTGTCTCCCTCTACTCTCCACCACTAAATCATCACATAAGGTAGAAGTTTCCTGAGATATTTTTCATCACATTTACTCGATAAGGATTACTCTTATGACATCCTCAAACTTCAACTTGGCATTGTTAGAGATCAAGTTGCTCATAGCCATTACCAAGTTATTCTAACTCTCTGGTAAGGAACACAAAATAAGTAGAGCCCTAACTTCATCATCAAAGTTAATTTGTCTAGATTTCAACATACTCACAACTATATTAAATTCATTGAAATGATCAACAACTAAACCATTTTTAGACGTCATATCAAATAACTTTTTCATTAATTTTTTTATCAAAAGCAAAGGGTTTCTCATATAACTTCCTTAACGCTTTCATGAGACCTTCTATGGTCTTTTCCTATGATATATTAATCATCACTGAAGATGCAAGGAATAACCAGATTGCCCCAATTATTTTCCTATCAAGTAACTCCCAAGTTTCATCTGTTGTACCCACTAGTTTCTTTCTTTTCCTCCCAACAGACCATGGAGGTACTTTTGATAGAGGTAATCCTCCATCTACATATTTTATATACCAAAGTTATATCTGTTGAAATTTTCAACCTTTGATCTATTATCAATAGTTAGAGCTCCTGCTTAAACTAATAACCTATCCTGTAATTCAACACTTTAGCAAATACAATATGAAGCTCTAAAACCAATTTTTAGGAATAAACCGAAGATTTATAAATAGAGATACATAAAGAACTAAAATAAAAATGCATAACAAGAAGATAGGATTTAACGTGGTTCACCTAATGTGGTCTACATCTACCAAGAAACACTTGTTTTGATTTTATTACAAGCTAAAAAAAGTACAATCCACTCTCAGATCAATTTTCTCATAATTATAATGCATAGATATTTTTTGGAGTTGTGATCAATAAACTCTCTGAAAAGAAAACATAAAGAGTGTACATTACATTTTAATGTATAGTTTTTGAAATACATTATAATGTGGGAATAGGCTTCACAACATAACACCTTTTAAATATTTGTAAACCACATTCCACATCTTATCAAATGTATAAAATCATCTTCAAGCATGACACAAAGTTATACTCATAGCGGGGTTTATTATGTCCCTAGTTATGAGGAAGAGAATTCTTATGATGGAGAAGAATGCTCCATTATATTTGATGATATCCCAACAAAAATAAGATATTAACAAGGTTATTATAAACACCAACCTTTTGAAGAAAAAGATGAATCCATTTTAAGGTTAATATAATCAGGTGTAAGATTGCCTCTATATTTCCCAATGGAATAATTGCACATGCTTGTCCGAGTTGAAGAATAATAGTTAGAGAAATATCTTACTAATGTCATAAAAACCAACAATGCTTCCTCTAGTAATGAAAATAAATAAATTATAGATTCTAATCTAAATGATCAGGATCTTACTACAAAAATTTAGAAAATCAATAAATGGTACATAGATCAGTTTGTCATAGACCTAATAACTTATTTGGTTGCAACTTCAATTGAGAATACCACTTCTAAAGAGTAAGAACAAGTGACTGACCTAATGCAACATACCCAAGTTAATCTTATATCTACGGTAGATCCTATACTTTCTCCTAAATAGAATAATCCTTTATATGCTTCATAACATGTTTCACTTGATATGGAGCATACCTTTTTCAACTATCATGAGACTCTCACCCCTTAACAACTATAAGAAATGAAAGACTCATCATATATTGAGGGTATTGTACAAAACACTTTATCAAGTTCATCTCTACCAACATGTAATTTGGTAAATCGATAAATGACACCTAAAAATTTGTAGTATTCATATAACACATAATGACAAATTCTTGGGACTTTATACCAACAACCTAGGAATCAATGACAAAATTACTAAAATAAAAGAGTAAACCAAACTACTGAACATAGGGTTCATATCCCTACTAAGACTACCCAAGGGCACATTCCACCCTAGTAAAATTATATTCCACCCACCATTACACCAAACATGCAGGAGTGGAATTTGATAAAGGAGATAGTTTCAAGGCTTGAGATGGGAAACTGAATTAAGAATTATAAGTTTGAAAAGATATCTCCATATCCATTTGACCTAAGTGTTATCTGATTCCCCTTCCCACCTCACTTTTAGGCTCCCAAATTTTATAAATACAAATAGAAGAGTGATCCTCATGAACACATTCAATCCTTTTTTGTACTGTGCCAAGAGGTAGCCTATAGCATTGTTTATTTGCTTCTCTTGTTTCCACATAATTTTCCTAGACAAACTTTAGATTGTAAACACCTAAAATTGGCCACAACTAGATTCTGACCAGACATCATATAGATTATTACCAACCATCACAAATTAAGCTAGGAATCACTAAATGTCCCAAATTTGCTTGTGCATCATTTGTCAAAGCTCAGAATCTCATAGAGGCATCTGTAATTAGGGTATCCTACCATATGCAATCATAACCTCTCACAGATTCATCCCTACTCATCATGTGGCATCACAACAGATAATTGTCAATCTTGTGCTCTAACTTCCACATCAAATATAATTATTTATCTAGATTGTGATGATAAAAAGTTTATGGCATCTTGCATTTGTAATCTATGTGCGTTAGATTAAATTGTACCATTTTCTCTAGTCAATCAAAGACTTGATATGTACTCTGATTAAATGAACATAAGTTAATATGTATTTTGTAGTCCAAAATAAATTTATAAATATTTAATTAAGTTTAGAATAGATGTGAAATATTAAATTAATTAATATTATTATGAGAGAAATAGAAATATGTAAAAATTAGAGATGCATGTTAAATATCGTGAGATGGAGTGATAGTTGTTAGATTTTAAGAGTGAAAAATATTACTTGATAACATAAAAAGATAGCCTAAAAAACTCATGACAATCGAATAAAAATGCTTAAAGAATATGTTTAAAGTGTATATTATTTAGAATATCATGTTTTGCTTCAGAGAAAAAAAACAAGTATATGAATTTTACTTTGGCAACTTTATTTCTCAATCTAGGTCTCCAAAAATGCTGCTCACTTTTTCATATCTCCATTTAGACTATTGGGAAAATGAATTTCTTCTTCTTTCCTAAGTTGGATAGTTATATCTAAAAATTGTAATAAAATCAACATCTTTATTGGGTCCTACATCATACCAAAAAATAAGTGAGATATCTTCATATTTTTCAATCTCTTCAACATTTTACAATACCAAAAATAATGTTTTGATAATTGTAATAATTTATCAACTAAGTAAATCACTATAATGCATTATGTCATTAACATAAATATATATACTTCAATGAATACTCTAATGATTGCTTGATTTTTTAAAAAACTAGTAAATATTTTATATATTCTTATGAATAAATAATGTTTTAAATTTTATTCTTCTTTAATATCTTATATAGATGATCAATGTCTCAATACACTAAGATGCAAGTATATTTATAGATGACTTGAATTCCTATTAGGACTATATTAATATACAAACTAACATCAAACAATCAAAAAATGAAAGACTTGGGATGTATTTTGATAAAATGGATATAAGTTAATATGTATTTTGTAGCCAAAAAAATATTTTGATAAATATTTAATTAAGTTTAAAATAAATATTAAATATTAAATTAAATAAAATTAATTTATATTATTATGAGAGAAATAGATATATATAAATATTAAAGATATATGTTGAATATCATGAGATTGAGTGATAATTGTTACATTTTAAGAGTGAAAAGTAATGTTCAATGATATCAGAAGATGATTTTTAAAAATTATGACAATTACATAAAAATATTTAAAGTGTATGTTTAAATTGTATATTATTTGGAGCATCATGTTCCACCTCAAAGAAAAAATCAAGTATATGAAATCTACTTTGGCAATTTCATTTCATCAACCAAGTCTCCAAAAACACTACTACTTTTTCATACCTCTGCTTAAATTATTGAGAAAATGAACTTCTTCTTGTTTCCCTAATTAGATAGTTAAATTTAAAAATCTAATAAAATCAACATATGTTTTGGGCCTTACATCATAGCAAAAAATACGTGAGATATCTTGATATTTTTCAAGCTCCTTAATGTTGTACAATAATGAAAATAATATTTTGATAATTATAATAACTCAACAATTAAGTAAATCATTTCAACATAATGTCCCAATAAAATAAACTTGTATACTTCAATGAATACTTTAACTATTACTTGATTTATATAAATATTTGTAAATGATCAATATATTTTTATGAATAAATAGTGAATATTTTAGCTTTCAAGTTTATTCTTCTTGAATGTCTTATATAAATGATCAATGTCTCAATATAATAAAATGCAAGTATGTTTATAAATGACTTGAATTAAAGTTAGGACCATATCAATGTACAAACTAACATCAAAAAATTAAAAAATAAAAATGATGTGATAAGGGTCATATGAGATTAAGGAGTGTTATATTATTAATTGCTACCATATGTATAATTAAGATCTAAGTTACGCTCCTATCATTACATATTTATTCAAAACAAATTTGACGAATATAATCATCTTTTTGGGTTCCAAAAACTCTACTTGATTTCTTAAAATTTACTGTATATCACACATAAGCTCTTTGCCTTTATTAAAACCCTAAGAAATTTACATTTTTCATAAAATATATAATTGATTATATTATTAAAAAAAACCTCTAATATATTTAAACATAAATACCAATGCAAAACAAAAAAATGAACTATAAAATAGATAAATTCAATCATTGAATGAATGAGTGAAAATTATGAGCATATGAAGTATAAATTATGAGGATTTATTACATTTACTTGAATAAATAAGTATAAATAGTTTTCATTAATAAATAAAAGATGAAAGAGATTATTAATCTTCAATTCAACTCCATAATGGGTACGAGTTAGAATATTTATTAAATAAAATTTAATTTCAAAAATAAGTAAAAAAGAGGGTATATGAATGAATGATTATAATTATATTTATGAGATTCGACCTGTTAACCTCTAAAACTATTAAAAGTTAAAATAAATAAATTGTAGATATGGAACAATCTTGAAAATGTGGATAATAATTTTAATTATTGCAATGAATAAATATCTTGAAAATATAAAAAATATATGAAATAAATTGAATCATATTTCAAATAATTTATTTTTAAAGTTGTTGGAATTTTTGGAAAGCGAAGATTGAGAAAAATAAAATATTGTTGCCTACCACTTATGTTCCTTTTTATTTCCAAGCAATATCATTCTCCTCTTAAAAATAAAATTATTACATAAAAATATTTTAAAAATTTAAACTTAAAATTAGAGTTGACATGTAAAATTTAAAAATTTTAAAAAATGATAAACTACTTAGAAATAATTACTTTTACTATAAATAACAATTTACTTTTCTTAATAAATTTTGCATGCAAATTCAGATAAACCTAAAATTTTAAACATATCATATAAATAATAAATTCATGATGTTTGATGAGTTTCTACCTAAGTTCAAGTCTAGTTACAAAGTTATCTTACTTTTGCTATTTTTATCATCACTAAAAAAATTAGAATGCAATACCAGACTCTTAGATGATATCATATGGCTTTCCAGGCATCTTATAATTGGCCCTAACCAATGCATCCAGTTATGAATTCATTATTATTTTATTTATCTTTATTTGGTACACATAAGAGTTTAATTGAATTAACGAGTCAAAGTTATGGCATCTAGAAGATAGGTTCACCATCATTCTCTTTTGGTTAAAAACAACTTGGCACCTACAATTGTCTTGATTATATTCCTACCATTTATTATTTATCAATATTTTTCATATTCCATTCTAAAATCTATGTTTTTTCTACCTATTTTAGCCCTTCCCACTATACCAAATACATGTTATAACTTTCTTGTTTTATGTTCACTATCTTCTTATCCAAAACCTATACTCTCTTTTATTTATTCTTCTTTGGTGCCTATTGCTTCCAATCCACTTCTTCATATTATTCCCCTTCACCATATTTTATACAAAATTCATATAAATTTGAAGCATTTAATATTGGAGAGATATCAAAATTCTATGGTAAACTCATTTCATAAGTATTGTCATTAATTTTTTTCATAATTTTCCACGAACCAATTTTTTTGCACTTCAACTTGTTGTACGTTCTTTTTAGAAATATTTATTTTTTTAGATACATCATCACAAAATATCCTTCTTCAAATACTGTTGAACTTTTATTTATATTTTTTTCTACTTTATAATTTTCATTACTTTCATGTAACTTTTTTCTGACTTCTTCTTGCAATTGTTGTATGTGCTGTGCAAATGCTTCTACATGATGACTATCTCATTTTGAAATTGGTAACTACAACAAATATAAAATACCCATAGGATTTATACTTTATAAATAATTTGAAATTTTAGTTTTCCTATTGATCTATTTACTAAACTATTATATGAAAACTCAACTTGTACTAAAGCCAAGTCCCATTGCTTGGGCTTCTCTCCAACTATGCATCTCAATAAATTTTCCAAAATCATATTTACTACTTATATTTGTCCATCTATTTTTGGGTATTATGCACTAATAAATTATAGTTTAGTTCCTAATTTATTCCATATATCCATCCAAAAATGACTTGTAAATTTTATGTCCATATCTTATATAATGGTTTTTGGAACACCATCCCACAACATCCTTAAAAAATAGTTATACAATTCTAATGGAGTCGTTATAAAATGAAACATCTTAGAAAATTTATCTACAAAAAATAATTAATCATTAACTCTCTATATGTTTATCAACCCCAACACAAATGCCATACTCAAATATGTCAATGGTCCTCTTGGTACTAGTAATGACATGTAAAACCATGTATTTATACATAGCCTTTAGTCACTTGGCATACCCTACATCTTAAAACATACATTACCACATCTCTCTTCATATTTGGCCAAAAATATTTATCCTCCACTAAAGCTAGTGTCTTAGTCTTACCAAAATGTCCACTTAAATCACCACTATACAGTTCTATTATAATATTGTCTCTAAGAGACCAAACTAAAATACATAATTATTTGAAATAGGCCACTCAAAAATTGAATTTACCTTATCTTCATACATTCTTACATTATCTTTTGAGACTACAAGTTGTTTAATCTTAAAAATCTAGATTGGGGTTATCTAGGGTTAAAGGGGTTAGAGAAAGCCTAAGGTAAAAGGGTGATAAACTATCTCTATAGCAAGATAATTAGATGCTAAACTTAGATACAATATATATTTAATTCTTTAAATTGAGATAGGCTAAAAATAGTAAGTAAAACTATACTAGATATGAAAATGATAAAGAAGTAATATACTTAGCTAGTTCTGATACTAATAGAGTTTTGGATTTAGAACAGGCAAGAAGTAGACCAAAAGAGGGTTCTTGAATAGTCACCAAATTTTGGGTTTAGTGTTTTTAAATATACGAACACTAATACCAATCTTGGATGCTTTCATCGATGTTATTATCTGAACCTGACGTAGATGTCTTATATATAATACTTATTGAAAAATGATATGGACACATAGATACTTATGGGTTTGTCTTCACCTGAGCTCTGATGCATTCAAATCTAGATCATGGACTATTACTCCCCATGAAATTTTAAAACCCTAATTCTTCATCTTCATAGTGACCTTGGGGAAAATGGGTTAGTGGGCATATATTGCTGATCTAACCCTAAAGACTCTTCTATCAATTAGCACTACCTATATAGGTAATACTCTGAAGAGGGACTCAGATTGATGTAGTTATTCCATATGTGTTGGATTATGTGTGAATCATGTAATATGTGGAAAGAAGGAAAATTAACATGACCTACCCTGTAACTTGGAAAATCAAGCTCTTGGGATACTCCTTCAGCACTTTAGTCCTATGTATGTTATTTCCCTATGATTGATATGAAAATAGGAGAAAATAGGGAAGCTTTGATTTACTGAGTGCTTGATTGAATGATTTGATAACTTATCTTAGGCCTTTTTTATGTTTATTCTAGGTGACAAATGAATGAGGGTTGATCTTGTATGTATATCAATCCCTTTAGATAAATAAATCACATTAAAACACTTAGGCCTACCAACAGGATACATTTTATTTGCAAATTAGATGACTTTATGAAATTAGACACTTGCATCGAAGTAGGGCACCTACGTCGATTCATGTGTCTATTCTAGACACTAGTGTTCATGGAATAGGAAATTATGTATAGACTCAGAACTTTTAAAGGTGGAATATAAACATGTTGTAAGCATTATAGGCAAGATATAAGGTCTACATCATCAACATAATACTAATTTTCCAAGTGTACAATACTAAGGTGTTATATAATCTAAAAAGATCATCTAAATTCACCCCTTAAATCTAGTAATGAAATTAATGGTTTAAAGGATAATAAATGTGTACATGGGTGTGTATAACATACCTTTCATTTGCTTGAGTCCAACTTGAGTGCTTCAATGGTGATTGACCTCCAACCAATAGCATGTTACAATACATAACGCATATAATCTGAAATTGAAAGTATTGAAAATATTAAAATTTAAAGAGCAAGGTTTAGGAGTACACATGTATGTCGATGTAATCACCTTTCCTATTGATAGGTAATTTTGAAAATGCATATCATTTTAAGGCTTTAAAATTAAGACCAATAAAAATATATATAAATATGGAAAGTACATACATCTAAGGAAATAGAGAGAAAGAGAGATTGGAAGGTACATGCTCCCAACCTTGGTTAGAAGGTGAGTTACCACTTGAAAATTGATATTAACTCAACCATCCAACCTAACTATACTTATAACCTGGTGAGCTTGAGTAAACAACCTCAAGTCATACTATCAAACTGGTGAGGCTAGATGATATAATCAAATCCAACCTAAAAATTTGGCAAGATTGAGTGATTTAATCACCTCAACTTTACAAAAAATGAACCAATTCTTGTAGTAGATTGGCTCAATATAATCCATAAAATTCCATCCTAGTGGGTGATGATAGTCCCTAAGAGTGTTTTAAAATCTAAAACTAAGTTATATTTTACAATATTAGGTTCACATTGCATAGCATATACACCTTAGACATGTCTATTTCACTAAAATTTTACTTTTTTCTTGTTAAATAAAGATGTAAAACTTGAAAGAAGGGTGAGGTTGGTATAAATTGATGTGTTATGCACACGTGAATCTAGATGATTGATAATACTCTTTTTTTATAGGGATGATGATCTGCAGATAAGAAATTACTAAAAGAGAATGGTTGATTAGTGAGATAATAGGGTGGATTGCCTAGCAAGCTAGATCTAAGAAGCACAAGCTTCCTTGGAGGCTGTCAATCCACCTTTTGACAAGTTAATGTTATGAAAGTTGTTGATAAGAAATACTGCATAACATAAATGAAAGTAATCAATCAAAATATATAAATACTTTTCAAAAAATAATATGTTTTAACGAAATAACATTAAAAGAAATGTTAAATTGTCAAGGTATGATTCAGGTATGGTTAGATTATTGCTCTTAACTCTATGTGATGACAAGGATGAATAAATAGGGTTTTCAATTAAGGTTGGAAGGTGTTTTAAGCTTTCTCTTTTCGGTGAAAAAATATTACACATTAACCATTAGTGATCTAAGTATGACCATCAGTGGTTAGGTGACTGTCAGTGGTTATTAACCATCAGTAGTTAAGGAATTCCATCAGTGGTTATATAAGACCATCGATCATTATTGTGTGGTATGGTATGGGAAAAGTGATTTGTTAGGGATAGATACAAAGAGGTTCTAGGTGTGGTGTTTAGGTTAAATGTTGGTCACATGATAAGAAATAATACCCAGAGGTATTTGGTTCAAGGATTGGGTATTTAGGTGAGTGAGAATGGTTTGTGGATGGGGAGGTTAAATGTCTCAAGTTATAGAACTCCAAAATAGAAAGGTGAGGTGAGAAAAATAAAGGGGAAAGATACAAGCAATGAAACAAATAGAGCTAATTACTATATTTTGATGAAAAAAACATAGAACTTAATTTTTGGATTTGCCTAGGAGTCAAAACCTCTTGCACTTCCTTAATTGATCCTGATGATGATTTATGATTTTAACCTTATCTTCCTCTCTTAATATATGAGAAAAAGAGGTTCCAATCAAAGGGTTTAACAAATGGGTCATCACACAGTCTAATTTACACATTGATCATGTGAATAGCCAGCTAAATTTTGACAACTTGTAATCAATGAGTGAATTATAGTCAAACTATAGTTGACTCCTTTGATCATGAAATATTTTAAGTAACTGTCAATGGTTAGATCAACCATCAAAAATTAAGGGTCAACCATCGGTGGTTAGGGAAACATAGTCAAAATACCTAGGATAAGTCATTTTCACTTATGTTTGGCAATTAGAAGGGTATGGAAATGGTTTAAGATAATATAAGTGGGGTCATGGGGTGCTTTGAAAACTAAAAAAGCATTGTGAAGTTTTTAAGTGTCTATATTTTGCCCATTTATGTTGTGAAATTTGTATTAGCAAGATAAAAAACAAAAATGAAGAAGTTGGTAGAAGGTTGGATTCCCCAAGTATGGGAGGAAGTGTTTCCCCTCAAACTGGGAATCAATGAAGTGAAAGAAAGTTGGCTATGGGTTTAATAAGAGGATAAGTTAGGTGATAAAAAAGGTAAAATAGGTCAATTAATTAGGCATTTAAGCATGAATAAGAATAGAGAATATAATGAAGTATGACATCATAGATCGCACATAGAATATGCTACCATAGTTAAGTTAGGGTGTAAAATAAGGTTGGTACGAAAAGGATGAGTGATAGGGTAACTAGTTGTAGAAACAATGTGTGCATGTTGGGTTAGTGCCTATAAAATCAAGTCTCCTAGTTAATGTCAATGTATTCACAAGTATCCGAGGTAGGATGTGATCTTAAGAAAATAAAATGGTTATAGGTGTTAGGACTATGAGGGGTCGTGCTATAAGACACCTAAATGGTTGGTACCCAAAAGTGGGTAAGTTCATCAAATATGGAAAGGTAATCAATGCAATAAAAATGAACAAGGTAAGGTCATTGCAAAAAGTTTGAAAGGTGGGTCGTAGTGACCAAGGTGAGGTAATTTAGTTGATTAGTTGGTGGAGAATGATGTGAACTCAAATTGGTGCATAATTAGGTTGGGTTATAATTGGTTATCCAATTTGGTGCACTGCATGTATTGCTAAAAATGTTGACCCAACTATTTGGTGAAAGAGTGAAAAATTAGTTTATGGGGTGTAAAATCTTGTAGGGGTCAACCGGTCGATGGTTATTATCGACCATTGATGGTCAATAATGACCATCAATTTCAAATGTAAGCCCTAAAAGGGAGACCATTAAAGTTTGAAATGATCCTTCATTTTCTCATTTATGAAAATATACCCACAACATTTTTCTTTGTCCTTCGTGAAAATGATAGAGAGTTTACTCCTTGAGTCTCGGGCTTGCTAAGTTGAGGCGAGTTTGACTGAGGATGGACCAGTGAGTTGGAGTGTTCATTGAGGTGGGCTAGATGTAGAGAAGATATAGTAAGGTAGAGGTAGATCATGGGGCCAAGCACTGGTTGTGGTGTTGAGGGCTCTACCATGACGGTGGTCACAAAATGAGGTAGGTGATGTAATTTATTTTAATGATATTTGGTTTAATTTATTGTTGTTTGGGGTAGGGGTTTATTGAAAATGGTGGGTTTTATTTTTGTTGACTAGGGTAAGGGGAAATGGGTAAAATCTAAAAAAAAATTGTCAAAAATGATGGGGGCTAGAATTAGATAGTGTACAGATAAGGAGGGAGGTTTTTAGTGGAGTTTTGAGGTAGGTTGGTTAGGAACTAGGTTTTTTGAATCGGTGATGGTTACCACATATTGACCATCAATGATCGATATCGACTGTCATTAGTCAATAAGTGACTGTCGAATAGTTGATATGAGGATCATCAATGGTTCACAACTAAAACATCGATAGTTGATGGTTGATTGGTGATAGTTCTACAAAGAACTACTGTCAGTTGTCACTCAACCATTGTTGGTCGTTACAAGTTTTGAATTGTTGGGTATATATAAAAATGGGTTAAGGGTTAGGTATGTATAATGATGGGTGAAAGGGATGGGTAGTGTAAAATAGGTACAATAAGATAGGTTTAATGGAAGATTATGTGTAGGTAGGATTAGGTAAATGTTGGTTAAATAGGATAGGGTAAGGCATGGTTGAATAGGGTAAAAATGAATAGTTTATGTGTGAAGGGTAAAGTAAACTAAGGTATATATATTTCTAACCCTACAAGTGAGGGATAAACTATAGATGAAAGACTAAGTACTTTAGGTCTTGTATGAGGTACATTAGGTGATGATAGAGTAGGAGTGGAAACATATGACTACAGTTATCCTAGGAGGCATTAGATATTATCAACACATGCCTAGAGACATAGATATGTTGGTGGTCCTCATCAAGATATGGGACTCAGCTACCAACATGTTCTTGCTACCGATCAAGGAGATTACTATCCTAACAAAGGATATTCTCTAGATTTTTAGCTACCACTATAGGGTGAGATGATAGTGCATATCAACATTGATGAATGAGATGCACACATGGATCAATTATTTGGCAAGGACTTTGTGCATGCAAGGTAGCATGTGGGATACCTCCATTATGTACCCCTATATCACATGGATAGGGGAATGAGATGGATTTTCTTGATGATGGTGATAGTTATGACCTGCTATGCACTTCCAGACTTTAGTAGTTGCAAATTTCCATTTTTATTGCTAGGTGTTCTTTTAGGTATGTTGATGATTGGATAACATATTCTTGGGCCTCAATTTTACTAGTGCAAATCTATTAGGAGCTCTAAGTCTATAAGTTACATAGATAATATGGAATTAATATTAAATTTTTGTTACATTATTGGTCTTATGATCACATTAAGGTGCTTCAAATAGGTCAATTTCTATGGTATGCATGGATTTAGATGGACTTTAGAGTTGGCTTCATGAGATAGAGGTATGATTATGCACTCACACCACCAAGGGGAGATGCACAAGACCTGGAGTGGTATAGGGATAGGATAGAGGAATTGGTTGATGGGGAGGTCATCTAGAGGCCATATACTAGATTCCCAAGATGGACAAGTTATACCAGGTAAACTTTATCACTATAGATCTATAGGTGGATATATGATAGATGGGATCATGAGGTAGATTTGATCCCTTTTGATAGGGTGATGAGGTAGTTTGGGCTAGTGAAGGGTATCCTAGGTGCTTTCTTGAGGCATAAGAGGGAGGATGCAGAGTTTTACCTACATTTTATAGAGCTATATAATGAGTATATCAATCATGAGTTGCTACCAGACCAATAAGGGTAGACATAAATGATGCACGTGTCACTAAGGACTACATAGTATGACTCCATGCACACTATTATGTGGTAGTGTTTAGAGTATATGATGGAAAAACTAGGTATAAGGTCATAGATGTTGATATGGAGGAGGTAGGTGGGATCAGATGGATGTGGATGCCCCTTATAGTTAAGAACTTATCACAAAGAGAGATCAAGCCAAGGTAGCCCTAGTAGTAGTATAGGAAGCTCTAGCATTAGTGACCCTAGAGAGAGATACAACTTAGGACTAGGTGACCGCTCTTACATAGGAGAGGGACAAAGATATATCCTAGCTAGCCCTAGTTACATAGGAGAGAGATGCCCTTAGGTAGGCAGGAGGGTAGGCTCTAACACCTATAGGACCTTTGAGGACCTTTCCTTTAGAGAGGTATGTGGCCACTATAGAGGAGCTCATATATTATGAGACATTGGTCTTTAGACAGCTTCTTGATGAGCCTTGATATGGTGAGTACAAAGCATTGATTACTAGGGGAGTTAGTAGTATGACACTAGGTCAGTGGGTAACATAGGTGGGTGTATATATAGGTTATAGAGATAGGCAGGTTCCAGGGAGCAATAGTGCTCCTCTACCTTAGACTCATATGAGACTCCCATTTTGATGTAGTATATGATTTTGATACTAGCCTACAAGCTGATGTATTAAGATGTACACATTATTTATGAGAGACATGGCTATTTATGTTATATATATGATTATTAATGATTTATGAGTTCATGATGTGATTATGATTTTATGGATGTAGTTTATGGTTTTAATTATTGCTTGTGATGTTATACATGTTCATGATGTGATTATTATTTTATGGCTATGGTTTATGGTTATGATTATTGATTGTATTTATGGTTAGGATGTGATGATGTTGATTATGATATGATGTTGTGATTAGCATTTAGGAGATATATACTTTAAGTAGATGGTAGAAATGTTTTCAAATGAATGAATCTATGTTTTCCTTTATCTAGATAGACACGTGATGGATTAACATATGTGATGACTCATTATTTTATGATGTATGATTAAATGGTGATGATGTGATGGGTGGTTAATTTATTAAAATGTTTTATGAGTTAAAACACTTAAATAAAGGTAAAACCAAAATCACTAAATAAAACATGTAATGATTTATTAAATGTTTTTAATGATTTGCATTTTAATTAGACGAATGTGAATGGCTCTTGAAACACATAGATTAAGTCTAGATAATAAAACTATATGTGAGAAAAGATAAGAAAAGATAAAAAAATTGAAATACATACATCTAAATGAATGTATCAACAGGGTAGTTTGAGAAATAATAAGAGGACTTGATGCTATTTCATTGTCAAGGATCAAAATAAATGTTAGATCAACTTATGAACATAAGTCCTTCACATGATTTGCATTAGCATTCATTGGTTGGTTAAAAAATGTTCTTGTTCATATAGTGTTAAGTAAGCTCAAAATACCATGTTTTATAGAGGGTATAAAGGGGAGATGGATGATAAAAAAAACCATCATGTGAGGTTAGATTTGTCTCTTCTGTAGGCTGTCAAAGAGTCAGCATGAACAAATCTATGTCATAGATGGTGTAGACTGAACGATGTAAGAAGTATACTCATGGAAGTTGCTTGTGGCTTCCAAATAATGGGTCTTTTGATATTTTATTATTGCTCTGGGAAATTGATTGATGTGAGAATCTTCCAAAAAAATTCTTGTTTTTGACAAATGTGTTTGTATATCAATCCTTCAAGGGAGTGGGTCTAAGCCTTTTGAAACTTGTTTTAGGCTTTGGTATAGTTGTCCTTCAAGGAAGCAGTCTACCTTAAATTGAGAAATTTTGATGTGTTTTGGTATCTATCCTTCAACAGAGAAGTCTGATAATGCTAGAGATGACCCATATGATAGATGGTTGTTAATATTTTTCCTTTTGATGACATAAATTTGTAAATATAGGCTAAAAGGCTTACCTTTATGAAGGCAAAACTAAAGCAAAAGAAGGTTAAAATAGTGGGTGAGAGGATTCATTGAGGGACAATGACCATGGGATTCCATCCTATAAGGGATGAAAAATATCCATGAGAATCATGCCATAGGCAGAATCATGGTACCCATATTTAGGATTAAGGATAAAATTGTGATGAAAAATCACATGATTCTATGTTGTAATTGATAGTCCTTAAAGTGAGGGGGTAAAAGGGAAAATCTAATTAAAATAAGGGATGAGCTTAATTTAGACAAAAGGTGAGTTAAATCCTATTTAAAAAAATAAAGGACATAGATGTGAAGCATTGAGAGGCTCAAGTTCTAGTTTCCATTCAAGAGATGATAACTGGTAAGATCTCAATCAATACTTATGTATTATGGTATAAGGTCCAATCCAATTGAAAACAAGCTTGCCCCACTTGCTTTTCTCCATATTAGTTACATGTTAATTTTCCTTTAATACAAGGTCTCTGATGTTGAATCTTGTTCTCTTAGGTACTTTTTATAGGAATGCTTGATTTGTTCTTGATATAAATGAAGATGGTTAAGTGCGACCAAATGACACTCATCAAGGAGCTCAAGTTGGGGTAAACTTTCTTGATGATAATCGCCTTTAGAAATGATATCTTGTAGGGATATGCAAAGAGAGGCAATTTGGACTTTGAGAGGCAAGACAACCTCTATACCAAAAATGAGAAATAAAGGGGTAGCACTCGTAGGGGTTTGAATGCTAGTATGATATGCCCATAGGGTGAAGTGGATGTGTAATTGCCAATCTCTACCAGATGTATTAGCCATTTTAGTTAGCATTTTGTTATAATATTTCACCTATCTATTAGCTTATGGATGATAAGGCAAAGAGAAACTTAAATTAATGCCAAATGTTTCACAAAGATTTTTTACTTTTTGATTCTTAAGGGATTTACCATTATTAGTGATTATCTTATGAGGAAAACTGAATCCATAGATAATGTGATGGTTGATAAAATTGACAATATTTTAGATTTAGTTGAGATAAGAGGAATAACTTCTACCCATTTGGTGAAATATTTTGTCATAGTGATGATAAAATGATGTCACTATGAAGAGTAGGATCAATTTCACTAATGAGGTCTAGTCCCCATTGTGAAAAGGGCCATAAATCCTTGGAGACTTGGAGGCTATGACTAGGTGTGTGATATAAATTAACATGTTATTGCCATTTAACACACTTATTCATGTAATCATAACAATACTGGTTAAGGGTGGGCCAATAGTATCCAGGATGAAGGATACATTTAGTGACATCTAGGTCACTAAAGTGTCCCCCACAAATTCCATCATGTGTTTCCTTGATAGCATGACAGATCTCCTGAATACACAAGTAGTGGAGAAGGTGACCATGAAATCCATGCTTGTAAATAATTCCCCTAGTATGGTATAATAAGAGGTACTATGAATAAATTCTTGTCATCTATACCTATAAAGATTAGAGGTAACAATGCCTAGGTTGAGTTAGTCAAAGATGTACTTATACCAAAGGTCAGGTTGGGTCTCCTCCACATTAAATATGGGAGGAGGGTTTGAGTTGGTGTAAGAAGATTTGGTAAGATGATGGATAGAGACAAATAGCTTAGAATCAAAAGTTGCATATGGGATCTAGGAAGCAAAGGAATCTATTATGTCGACAAAATTATTCATAGATTGCAAAATGGTTTAGATACGGTAATGTTCAAATGATGCCAAGAATACATGGACTAGTTATTTTTATTGTTGCAAAAAATCATTCTTACATTGATAAGATCTATTTATTTGATTAACCACATGTTGGGAGTCACCCAAAACACTGATCATCTTGACTTCCAAGCCTAAAAAAGTTTGGAGACCTATCACTAGGGCTTCATACTCAGCCATGTTATTGGTACAATCAAAGTCAAGTTTGAAGGATAACAAAAGAGGTTCAACATCAATGTTAATAAGGATGATATCAGCTTCCCTACCATGTTGACATTTTAATCCATCAAAGAACATGGTCATTTGATAGGTGATGTCATCTTGAGAAAGGGTTACAATGGACTCATAGGGAAACTAAAGGGGAGAAGGTTGGTTGTCCTCTAAAGGTGTTTCAACCAATTGGTTGGTGATGAATTTCCCTTTAAATGACTTCTATTGGAGGAACTCAAGGTCAAACTTAGCTAAAATCATGATCCACTTATCCATACATTGGTTTTATTATGGCTTGGAATGCATATACTTGAGTAGGTTGGTGTTAGTTATGACATAGGTCTTGTGGTTGAAAATGTAGTGGCAGAGTTTGGATTCTATGAAGACTAGTGCAAGGTAAAGTTTTATGGTATGGGTGTATCAAGTCTCGTACTCTATAAGCATATGAATCATGTACTAGACTTTATGCTTCTCATCATGATGTGCAAACATTGCCCCTAAGGAGTGGTCGATGGTGGAAATATAAAGGTAGAAAGGTTGATCCTTTTTGGGAAGAATAAAGATGGGTGGATAAAGAAGGTACTCTTTAAGTGAGTCAAAGGCCTTTTGACAGTGCTTATCCCACTTAAAATATATATCTTTTTTTAGAATTTGGTGAAAAGGTTAGTATCTATCAGATAGCTGAGAGATGACGTAATGAATAGATTGGAGCTTCCCCTACAAATTGTGGAGTTACTTAAGGTGGGTAGGAGGAGCATATCAAGTATTACTTTGATTTTGGTAGGATCAAATTTGATTCCTTGAATAGAGATGATAAATCCAATGATTTTTTCTGACAAGACCCAAAAAATGTATTTCTTGGGGTTAATTCAAATATGGTAAAGGATGAGGCATTCAAAAATAACTTTGAAAACTAATAAATAATCTTTATGACATTTAGATTTCCAAATAAGGTCATCTACGTAATCCTCTATGGTATTGTGGATGAGGTTATGAAATATATAGGTCATGGCATGTTGGTAGGTTACACAAGTGGTTTTTAGACCAAAAGGTATGACCTTATAACATAAGGTCCCCTATGGGGTGATAAAAGTAGTTTTATGTTGATCTTTAAGGGTAATCAAGATTTGATTATAGCTTGAGAAACCATCCATAAGAGAGAGCATATCATGGCTGACTATGAGATCAGTAAGTTGGTCAATGCTTGGCAAAGAGAAGTCCTCCTTTGGGAAATCAAGGTTAAGATCATTGAAATCCATGTAAATGCAAATTCACCTTATTGATTTGGTGATAGGGATGATGTTTGAGACCCATTGGGGATAGTCAATGGGTTGGATGAAATTTATAGACAAGAGGTATTAAAACTCTTCTTGGACAAGAAGGGCTATGCAAGGGTGTATTTGATGAAGCTTCTACTTAGTAGGCTTGGCATCATGGGTAGTAACAATATTATGGGTAATGATGGAAGGTTTAATTCCTATTATGTCACTATAAGACCACATAAATGATATTCTATGATCTCACAGGAAGGAAAATCTTGAAGCTATGAGGAATCTAGTGATTGACCTATTTTGATAATACATGGGTTATCTTAAGTACCAAAGTTGACATCCATGGTGGATTCATTTAACATGGTTAGAGTCTCAAGAAGGAGGGATTTGTGGATAGAGGAATATTTTATAGCAAGATAAGTGAGAAGGGAATCATCATCTTGATACCAAATGGTATTAATGGTAGGAGAGTCATCTTCTACATCTCAGGGTGAGTCAGAGGAATGGTTACAGTCTCTCCATATTTTTTATAAGTCTGGGGTCCAAGGCTGATCATGTTGAAGGAAAAAAAGTTAAGGGGGAATGGTATCAAAATCCTTAGGTTGTAATGGTGAAGGGTTCAGTGAGGATGGGACTTCCTCATCAATGACGGTAATGTGCGGTGGATTGGTTGGCTCTTCAGGTGGAGTGAATTTGAGACCAAATATCTCATGAGGATTTTGGGTCTTATATGGAAGAAACTCATGTGGTCCATGTTTGTAACATCCTAGACTGAATATTTTCCAATCACAAATATGGAGGTATGTCTTAACAAACTCTGATTTATCCAAATAGGAGAAATTAGAGGTGAACAGTTGAGGAGAAGAGAAGGTAGAGGAGGTAGCAAGCGATTGATCAAGTCCACCATAGATAAGATTAATTTAGAGATTAGAAGGCCTGAAAGGAATATTGGTTCTGATATTGGGATCATAACCAGGGTTTTGGTCAAGGTTATCATATTCTTGGGGAGTAGGGAAGGCATCCAAGGTCAAGAGGTGATACTCTCCAAGCGAGAGATGTTAGAATGTTGATTCCTAGGGGTAATTTGTGGGGATTTGGGTAGAAGGGTTGGATGACCTGGTCAAGGCTTGGTTGGTGGAAGAGGTAGATTCATATTTTGGTTGATAGAAGGAGGAGAACATCATTCAGCTGATATATCATGTTGGATGATGTGAAAGGACTTGGGTCAGCCTATATGGGAACTACTTGAACCTCATGCTAAAATTTAACACACTGATGTAGGGTAGATGACACATAATTCATGAAATGGATCTTAGGGCATCCAAGCAAAAACAATTACTAAAACTTGCCTTCTACTATGTAGAAGAGCATAAGAAGCATGTGAGGTCCTAAATGAATATGTAAGACAATAGTTCCTAGAGTTTTTACCATAGTGTCATTGAAGGAACGGATCACCATTGTGGTTTCAGACATAATGCTCTATGGAAATTTTAGTTTGTCATATACATAGGAGGAGATAATGTTGATGTTAGCTCCTCTATCAATCATAACCCTTTTGATGTGGGTTTGGTTGATGTATGTAGTAATGAAGAGAGGAAGATTCAGATCTTGGGGATGATTAGATGGTATTTTTGAATCCTTAAAGGTAGCAAGGGTGGATAGTTGAAGGGCTCCAATAAAGGCTGCTAGAGTTTGTAGATATTTTGATTAAACCTCTATGGACTACAAAGCCTTTATCATCATCTAACGGTGATGGGGTTAGGTATTTATTAGTTCATATAAACTCATATTCACTGATGTTTGGTAAAGTTGCATTAGAACTACTCTTTGGATTAACTCAAAAGGGTTAGATTGGAAGGAATCCAGAATGGTCACCTTGGCCTTGGGTGAAGGTGAAGGTGATTGGGTTTGGTTAGGTGATTAGGAAGTGGAGGAAGGGTGTGTCCATGGAATGAACATGTTTTTACATTCCCTTTATCTTTTTGTTGGGTTTGCGATCATGTAACCACATGGATGGTATAGATTTGGGGAAAATTTGGGCTAGAGGACTGCTTCAATTCCTCCTCACTTTTAGATGAGAGTGTAGGGGTAGGTAGGTTTAGGGTGGTGGCTTATAGTTCTTGGAGTGGTTGTGGTCTTATGAGATTTTCTAATAATAATAAGCCATCCTCATCATATAGCTGGTGGACTAAGACTTAGAGAGATTTACAGTTCTATGTATCATGCCCCAACGTCCTATGGTATGAGAAAATTAGATTCATTAAACTAGGATGGCTTAGGACTATGGGGTTTAAATAGTTTTATGTGAGGTAAAGCCAAACAAGAAACTTGAAATAATATTTTTAGGATGGTTGAGTAAGACTACAAAGGTAGCAAGGATGTTGGAGTTTGGGCTTTGACTTTTGGAGTGGAGGCCTTCTTAGGAGTAGGCTTGGTGATGGAAGGTTTGGGTGGTAGAATTTTCATGGAAGGGGTTTTTGGAGTATATTTCTTGGGGGTTAATGGTTTGGAGGTAGAATATGTAGAGGTAGATGTTTTGGAGGTATAAGACATGAAAATAAAAGACTTGGAATAATTATAAGAGTTGGGTTGGTTAATAATTAGACGAGGGGTGGTTTTAAGGACAACAACATTCATGGTTCCCTTAGTTTTGGTGTTGGTATAGGAGTGGTTGGTGGATTTAGAGGAGGAAGTTTCATTTGATTTAAAACTAGTTCTTGTTTCTCAATTTTAGATTCCCCTCATCAATTTCTCTAATCTCCAATTTCCATGCCATGGTAAAAGCCTAATCAAAACTTTTGAAAGTCTGAACCTATAAGGTGGAGGAAATGTGTTTGGCACAAGCTCGAGAGAAATGCTCAATCAGCTCAGGTTGAGGTAAAGATAAAGATAACTAGTTTATCAAACCTCTCCAATGAGCCAAAAAATAAGCAACCAACTCATCCTAAAATTGTTGAATGGAGTAGAGGTCGGTAATGGAAAATTTCATAGATATATTAATGGAAAAAATGATCTAAGAAGGTTTGAGCTAATTGAGCAAAAGAAAAGAGGGAGTGCCTGCTAATATCACTGTACCAATTTAATGTCAAACTGGATAAGGACATGGGAAATGTGTAGAGAATGAGAACATCATCATAAGCAATCAAATAGCAAGAGTGTTCTTGTGTGTGTAGAGAGAGCTGAGACTATGATTAACTTAGTTAAATTAAGCTATGTGAGCTAATCAACAGAAACAAATAATGAATGCAAAGCTAATTTTAATCTAAAATAAAATTTTGGTGTCTTTTCAAATGAATAAAAAATAACTAATATGCACCTAAATTATGATGCAAATCCTAGGCCTAGAATGAGTACTTTTGATTTTCAGAAATGAAATCAGAAATGTTAATTTTTTACTTTTTTCCTTAAGAAATCAAAAGAAACTAGAACTTAAATTTTAGAAAGGTTGAAAGGAAATAAGGAATGTTTAATTTTCATAAAATAATGGAATGGATGACTATTCTCTAGTGTGAATAAATTTATTATAGCTATGAACCCAATAAAAAGCTCAAGGGTCTCACCGAGCGTGCTAGAATGTTTCACTAAAAGTTTGTTTTTTTTCTTGTTGAAGAAAGATATAGAACTTGAAATAATGATGAGGTTAGTAGAACCTGATGTGTTTTTAAGGTGTGAATCTATAAAATTATTGATACTCCTCTTTGTCTAGGGAGGATGACCTGCAGATAAAAAATCACTAAAAGAGAATGGTTGATTAGTGAGATAATAGGGTGGATTACCTAGCAAGCTAAATCCAAGAAGCATAAGATTCCTTGGAGTTTGTCAATCCACCTTTTGACAAGTTAATTTTTAATAAATTTATTGATAATAAAGACTACATAACATAAATGAAAGTACTCAATAAAAAAAATATTTTTCAAGAAATAATGCGTTTTAATGAAATAACATTAAAATAAATGTTAAACTGTCAAGGTAGGGTTCAGGGGTGGTTAGTTTATTGCTCTTAACTCTATGTGATGACAAGGATGAATAAATAGGTTTTTTGGTTGAGGTTGGAAGGTGTTTTAAGATTGTTATTTTGGGTGAAATAAGACTACATAGTGATCATTGATGATCTAAGTATGATCATTGGTGGTTAGGTGACCATGAATAGTTGTTAACCATCAGTGGTTAAGGAAATCCATCGATAGTTATATAATATTATTGGAAGTTATTGTGGGATCTAGTCTAAAAAAATTGATCTATTGTGGATAACTACATAGAGGTTATGGGTGTGGTGTTTAGGTTAAATGTTGGTCGTGGGACAAGAAATAATACCTAGAGGGATCTGGGTATTCGGGTGAGTAAGAATAGTTTATGGATGGGGAAGTTAAATTTTTGGAGTTTTACAACTCAAAAAAATAAGGGTGAGGTGAGATATAAATAAAGGAGAAAGATACAAGCAATGAAACAAATAAAGACAATTACTAGATTTTAATGAAAGAAAACATAGAACTTAGATTTTAGTTTCACCTGGGAGTCAAAACCTCTTGCACTTGCTTGGTTGATCCTGATGATTATTGATGATTTCAATATTCTCTTCCTCTCTTAATAGAGGGGAAAGGGAGATTCCAATCAAAAGGTTTAATAAATGGTTCATCACACAGTCTAATTTACACATTGATCATGTGAACAACTAGCTAAATTTAGACATCTAGTCATCAATAAATGAATTACAGTCAAATTGAGTTGACTCCTTTGATCATCTAAGAGTTCAAGTAACTATCGATGGTTTGTTTAACCATTGACGGTCGAGGGTCAACCATCGGTAGTTGGGGAAACATAGTCAAAATAGCTAGGATTAGTCATTTTCACTTATGTTTAGTGGTTAGAAAGGTATGGAAGTGGTCCAAGATAATAGAAGGGAGGTCATGGGGTGGTTAGACAACTATAAATGCATTGCACATTTTTTGATTTTCTACAATGTCTCATGATAACACTTTGTATAATAATGATACTAGTATATGGAATTCTACCACAACTATGACTCTAAATTATATAATTATATGTTTTGGCCAATTAAGAAATTGTGTAAGTGTAGAGAACATACTTCCAAAACATTCCAACATTATATATGGAGAACTCTAAAAATTTAAATAAGTGCCAATGTAGAGAACATATTTCTAAAACATGCCCCCACTATAATTTGGAGATGTTGAATACTAAATAAGTGTGGATAACATGCTTCCAAATCATGCCCCCAATAAATATGAAACTAAGCCAAATGTGGAGAATATGCCTCTATGGCATGCCCCCACTAATAATTCCCCCCTTTGAGGTGATGGAAGAATAAAAACTAGTTGTTACCTGACCTCAAAAGGATAAAATAATTGTATAATCTATGACTGAAACCATGTAACATATAAAATAACATGTTAAATTAAATGTAGTATTGAAGTGCACAAAAAAATGTGATCACATGAAAGTCTAATATACATGATAAATATCATGGTAATGTCTAAATAGTAACTATATAAGATCAACAAGTAAATTAATCACACAAATAAGAGCAATAAAAAACAAGTCAACACAAAATGGTTCTAGGAGACCACAAACAAAGGGCATGTTCAAATACCATAAAATCAAAGGGACATGACTTAGTCAAATATCCAAAAAAATAAGGACATATTAAAATGTGAATACAACAAATAATGACATGTTCAAATGTCAAAGAAAGCACACATAGGCACGGGGGATGAAAACAAAGGAGCATATTCAAATGCTCGAATAAGCAATACAATAACAATGTAAGACACTCAAGGAAGTGCATAAAGGAAATAATAAATATATCATAGTATCCCCTGGATCAAATGTGTTTTTAAACAAATTCAAGTGCATAGCATATCAAGTACCCTGTATAAGATATCATCCAGTGCATATCATATCAAGTACTAACATCTAGGATAGACAATAGTGTCAAAGCTACTATCTTATCCCAACACTACTATCCAATGACCTAAATTCGTCTAATTGAAAAACAAAACTATCATAATGGTCATCCTAAGTTATTTATTATTCCAAATGTACTGATATAAATACAAGATCAACCCCCATTCATTCTTCACCTACAAAACCTAGTATTTAGATAAAAGAACATTTAATTGAACAAAGCTTCCATATTTATTATTATTTCCATACCAATTATAGGGACTAAAAATATATATGTCTAAATTAATAAAGGAGCATCCCAAGATCTTGATTTTTTGAGTTACTAGCTACTTCATTATTTTACTTGCTTTTCATATAGTGTATGATTCACACACAAGCTGACATGTAGGGGAGAACTACATGATTCTGAGGCCTCTTACAAAGTATTGGATATGTAGTCAAGACCCTCTGATAGTTTATTCTTTGAGGTTAGATCGACACCATGTGCCCACTGACTCATTTTCTTTAAGGTTACTATGGAGATGGAGAACTAGAGTTTTGCTATTTCACAAGGAGTGACAGTTCATGACCCAAATTTGAATGTACCAAAGTAAAGGCAAAGTCAAACATAAAAACATCCAAGTGGTCACATCCTATTTTAGTATATTTTTAGTATAGGACACTTAAGTTGAATCTAGGTAGTAACATTGATGTGAGATTTCTACACTGACGCTATTATCCAAAGCACTAGAAGCATCAAGTCAAAATATGATGATTGTTCTAAAATCTCCTTATAGCCTAATTTTTGCTTGATCTAGATCCAAAACTGCATTAGCATCATAACAAGATAAGTACATAACTTCTTTATTATTTATAAATCTATCATAGTTTTACTTTTCATATTTAAACTATCTCAACATAATAAATTTAGTGTATTATTATATCTGAGTTAAACATCTAATTTATTTGTTATAGATATGATTATCACCTTTGTGCCATTTAATTTTTATATACCTCTTTAATTCAAAGGATTAATGATAATATCACCTTATTTCAATATTTTAGGATTGAACAAGACTAAATACTCCACTATTTTCCTTAAATTTTTTGGTAATCTCTATAAGAAATGGGTCCAAACTAAAACCTTTGCAAACACCAAGATCCTAGCCAAAACCTTTATTGATGATGCACTTGAATGATACAATAAGCTTCATAGACATTCCATTACACAACTATAGAATTTATTCAATGCTCTAGTGAATTAATTCTAACATGATGACCTTCCTAAAAATTACCTTGGCCCTTTGATCAATGCTAAACAACATCCTAAAGAATCTGCTCACACTTTCATAAAATGGTAGAAGTCTCTAGATAACAAAGTGAACTATAACATGAGTAATGATTATATTTTAAAAATATTTTTTATTGCTCTTTAGGATCCTCTTCATTATAAATTTTAATTTTTTTCCCATAATACTTTAGAAGAAGCCCTATATCAAGAAAAAAGGCAAGACTTTCTTAGAATCACCTCAAGCAACTACTAAGGAGACTTTCCAATCTTATTATCATAACATTGATTCATCTAAGCCTCCCCAACTTCAAAAGGGTGAATCCAATTCAATCAATTTTAACCCAACCCACCCTCACTTTAGTCTAGAATAACTTAAGAATAAATATCCTCCCTCTAGACTAATGAACTTTGATCCTTCCAAACCTTCTAAAAAATGGTATATTATTGATAAATTGTGTTGGTGGCATGATAAAATAAGTCATTATCATGAGAATTTTAGTGATCTTCATTGATTCCTCCTTACCTTATTGTTTGGTCCACATTTAAATCTTGATACTCTTACACAACAATGTTATCCAGACCATCTTAAAACCTCTCAAACCCAATCTAAATAATCACAATCACATCAACATCACTTACCTAATGATCAATAATAATTACTCCATACCTCCACCTCATCCACTAATGTTATCCAAACCATAGTTGATACTTATTCCTATACTAATAATAAAATGATATCTAACATGAACAACTTCAAACAAGTGGTTGTATCCGTCAAACCTCAACCTCTTAAGTCACACCAACCCAAGGAACACCTAGTTCACATGCCTACTCCAAAACCCATTATAAATGGTACTCTTTTAGCTTATATACCTATTCATACCTCTCCTACACATCATATGTAAATTTTAAATTCCTTAAAATATAACATATCAACACAATTACCTATAGCCAACTACATCAGAAAGCCAAATATAGCTCATTCTAATTTTTCCACTTCACCTCCTTCCATATCAGATGTTGGGGCATATTGTGATGCCCACCCATATATCAATTTAGAATTTTGGTCATCTTGAAATTCCCATCCATACATCCAAATACCATTTATGGAATTATATGATGCCTAATCGTATTCTACATTACATAATAACAAACAAATTCAACTTCAAGAAACCTTCCAAGACACATAGGAATATATTTGACATGCTCATTTTTGATATAGATGTAAGCATAGTT
Source organism: Torreya grandis (assembly GCA_037957365.1). Classification (NCBI taxonomy): domain Eukaryota; kingdom Viridiplantae; phylum Streptophyta; class Pinopsida; order Cupressales; family Taxaceae; genus Torreya; species Torreya grandis. The sequence continues at coordinate 5,498,081 of JARHVA010000210.1, forward strand.
TTTTTTAATTATTTTTGTCTCAAGTTTCTTTGTTTTTGTTCATTTGGTTTCATTTAGTTTAATTTTTCTTACATCATTGTTTCCTTTGGGCTCTTTAGTTTTATTTCATTTTACTTACACCATTATTTCCTTTGGGTCCTTTGGTTTTATTTCACTTTCTTTACACCATTTTTTTCCTTAAAGTTCTTTGGTTTTATTTCATTTTTAACACAATTCTTTTTCCTTTTTGATTTATTGGTTTTATTTTGTCATTTATTTCCCTTGTGGTTATTAGGTATCAATTTAATTGTTATCATTTATTAAATCTTTACTATTTTTGCCTTGGATTTCTATGTTTATTTGATCCTTATTTATTCCCCCTTTCTTGGGCTAACCATTTATTTTATTTTTTTTGGGGATGACCATTTACTTTCCCCATTTATTGGTGTGAGCATTTACCTCCCCCCTCTTTTGGGTTGAATACTAATTTTATTTGTACTTGTGTTATATCTCTTGTAGGTTAGTACAGCTTCCCTAATGACATGATTCTCATAGCATAGTCATGTCCATTTTTGAGTATTTGTTACTTTCCTTGTGATCAGTTATGACCATATTAATCATTGTATTACTTATTACATGGATGAATCTCTCATGATCCTCATATTTCCTTTATTCCCTTTCATGGTCTTTAGGTATTTTTCTCTAGTGACCAAGTGTAAGACCTTCTGTGTTCGTCACATATTTCACTCATGAATGTGTTCTTCAAATCTATATGGAGGAGGAATAGAAAATGCCAAAAAAATTAAAAACCAAATAATTAAAATAAAAGGCAATGATCAAAAGGTAATTATAAATTCAAAACTCAAAATCACATCAAAAGATGTGATTTTTCTTTGGCACATCTCCTATTATAGTTGAATCTCAAACTCCACAATTGGCCTCATGATAGAGTCAAGTTCCATTGGGGTGTGGTAGTCCAATAGACTAGGGTAGGAGGTCTAATTATATCATATATATATATATATATATATATATATATATATATATATATATATATATATATATATATATATATATATATATATATATATATATATATATATATATATATATATATATAGTGCCACCTACTTTCTCATACAAGTACACAATATTTTTAGAAGATCGACAACTCAGTAAGGGGTCTTAAGGAGTGGGGAACATGTTTTTGGAAGGTAAGATCCATTATACTCTATATAAGCTTCATGGGATGATCTATGTACTTCACTTGTTATCCCAAACTATGCATTCACTAGTTAGAGTGTCCTAGGTCCTTGACATTGATATTTTATGGTCTTGCTTACTTTCCTAGTGAGTCTCATTCCTATTAAGGATGTTCACATCACCCATGTGGTGCCTCACCTTCTTTATTTACATCATATTTTTCTAATATTCCCTTTGTTGTATAATGATTTTAGCTGATCACATCCTTGGTCGTATTTTCCTTATTACACATCTTTGGCTTAGTTTGTGATTTTTATTGTAATACCTTAGATAGGAATAAGCATTCCTCACAAACACCCTTACATAATATACTTTTCACACCATCTCATTGTCATATTATACATGTCCATAGGTGGTTTTGATTCCTTACATTGGATTTTAGAACAAGCATTGAGTTTGAGTCATCATTCTTTAGAGCTTTTGAATTTTCATTTATCAATCCTGTTCACATGTGATTTTTTTAGACTTCATGTATCTTAGATTGGAAATTTGACATACTTACATGTTTTTCTTTACATTTGACTTTACATGTCTGTCTTACATTTTAAATTACATTTTCACTTTTAGTCATTCATGTTTTCTTTGTGTTTGATTTATCATGCTTATTTGACATGAGTTTATATTTCATTTACTTACATATCTTTATTTGATCACATTGATGTTTCATTTAATCATAATGTTTTAAATGATTCCAAATGTGATTTTATGTTTTATATTCCTTATTTTTGTCATTCATATTTTACATGCTTCCAAATGTGATTTAGTGTGTTCTACATTCATGTTTTACATATTTCCCAATGTGATTTAGTGTGTTCTAAATTCCTTTTTGTCATTCATGTTTGGAGTTTTGGTTCTAACCTAGCATTTATGATCCCAACTTACTAATTTTATTAGTGATTTAATCTATTTTAAGAGTTTTTAATTTATACTTTAACCATCCTATATATGCACACTTTAATTATATTTTTAGCCTTGTATTCCTAGGGTTTATCAATTATAGGTATTATGCCCCCCATGATCATGACTATGATATTTGAAAGCAACCATTCAATGGAAAGGTAAGTCAAGTTATATATATAGTAATTTCATCTATTTAACTTTCAAAATTCATTTTCATAATTCATTTGTTATCTTAGTTTAGTGCATTGATATGTTATTTCTTGAAGTACCATCCCATGCTACACTTTCATGACACATGATGAGATTCAAGTGGAGCATATGTATACACACAATATTTTTAAACTTTATCATTTATTAACACTTACTCTCTTGTAGGAACCTATCAAGTTTCAATCTCTCTATGTGCATGCCTTAAAGGGTGCATCAGGAAAGGGGTGGGTAGACCTTTGATACTTTGTAAGATCATTGGTCCATATACCAATACCTAAAACCACCACAAGTTATTTTTATCCAATTCCATAAGCAATTAAAATCCACTTGTACACTCCTCTAAGCAATCCACTTTCAAAAATAACCCATAACTAAACATACACCCATTTTAATTCATTTTCCTACTATGACAACTCGATCGACCTTGGTACAGATTGAGCGCACATTACAAAAATTTATCGGCCCAGTTGACCTAGTTTAAGGCTTAATGATATTTTTTCTTGCCAAACAAGGTTTACCATTAAATTATTAGGAGGGTTTAGAGTCAATTCTTGGATATAAATACCTTTCACTTCAATTTTAAAGAGAGGAACATTCATTTTCACATTGTTACAACTCAAAATTTTACAATTTCTGTATTTGGAGGAGCATTGCTTAGGGTTTTACCTTGGAGGGAAATATGCTTGTCTTGCAGGAATGTCTTAGATGTAAAGTAGGATTATTTTAGCCTAGAGTTTATTTTTATAGTGTGATCCTTACAAAGCCATTATAACCTCTTTCAAAGCTCCATTGGTCAAGGGAGAGATTGAGGCATGATAGGTTAAATTTAAGGTAAGTTTTCTTAAATTTTACTCTTTCATTTAGTATATTAGATATTGCTCAAGTTCTTCTATGTTATTCTATGTAACCTTTGTATGAAGTATTATTTCTTCATCATATTCTTGTTGGTGCATGCAAAATTAGACACTACAGTGTATTATTTCTTCATCATATCCTCAATTGGATTCCATAACTGTGATTACATCACTTTATCTTGACATGTTATATATTGATACATTATTCTATTATTTATAATAAATGAAATAGAGATAGACTAAGAAGTACATAGACACCACAAATCCGACCTCTTAGATATAATACATAAATTTATAGTTATAGTTATAATATGGTGTTTGTTTTATCCTTTTATCTTTCCTTTGTCTTACTTCACTCTAATATGTATCCCTTTGGCATCTATCATTCAACATACGCCTATACCAAAATAACCCATTTAATTTGTTAAGTGTGATTATCCATTAGGTCTCATCCTTGGCACTGAATCAGGGTACCAAGGCATACACACTTCATATCATCTCATAGTGGTATTAAAGTTGTATATGAAATCCTTCTCAATTTTTATTCACACTTATAAAAGGTTTGGTTATGTGAAATTAGGAATCAAAACTTATAAAATTTCATCATATCTTCCTTTACCTCCTTATAATAAAAACATATCAAACTATATAGATAATGAGTTCAGAAGTGTTCCATAAAATGTTAGAGGATACTTCACAAATAAAATGGGAATACTTGGAAGAATGTCATACACATGTACAAGTAGGTATTGTCAATAACTTTGTTGAAATCATCAAACATATTGATACACCTGAAAAATCTCATTTACAATGACTTTTTGATGGTTACACACCATATAAGGTACAACTCAATCTAGACAACCCTATGTTTTAAATTAAAATATAAGTAGATGCCCTACATAATTGGCTTAAACTAATCTATCCATACTACATAGTGAATAATTTCTCTGACCAAAAAGTATTACTTTCACTCTTATGAAATTTTTCTTATCTGTAAATAAATGGTGGGATAATTATTGCACTGCACCTAAAGCACATGTAGATGTTAAATTGGATACATCTGTAAATACATAGAACGGTTTCGTAGAAGAATTCAAATTAACCTATTATCATGTTGGAAACTATGCTGCCTACTTTATAAAGCTTTTTTAGTTGTGTCAAGGCTATGATCAATCTATGTAGGAACACATAGATACATTTCACATTTTGGTATCAAAATTGAGTGTTTTAGAATTTGAGAAAACTCTTGTTTTGAAGTATAGGTCAACTTTGAGACTCTATATATGGATTTCCTCCATATCTCCTCCATCATAAAAACTTACAAATTTACTTACAAGTTCAATGCAAAAGTTGAAATGAATATTAAGAAAGAAGATTCCAAATCTCAGTACAACTCACTGTCTAAACATTCCAAAAAGAGTCTTAAACATAGAAATGATTCTACACACCATCTTCAAAATAACACCCTGTAAAATGATCAAAATAAAAAATATAACACTAACAAGTGATACTTAATTTACAACTAACATTCATTATAATAAAAAGTGTCACACTAAGAAAACACTTTTCAACTATTATTTTATATGTTTTGTTAACTCCCTAATTATTTAATATTATTTGTTTTCTTTAATTCTTTAGATTTCTATTATCATTTGATTTCTTCCCAATTATTGCCTTATTCTTGCGTTCAATTCTTACAAGTACTTTTTAATTATATTGATTTGTAGTGTCAATCGCTTGTTGTACCAATCATTACAACAACAATGGCAAAAATTCTAAATTATAGTAATTGTATATATTTTTTTCGATATTTTGGATAGAAGGATCATGAATAGTGATCCTAAATGTCGAGATAAAAACTAAAAATACAGTTATCCTAGAAATATTTGTAATTGATTTTATAGACTATAAAAGCATTAAATAAATATTCATTGTTCATTATAAATATCTATTGTATAAATATTTGTTGACAAAGATTAAATCTAATAATCGATTTTTTACTTATCTTTATCATGAATTTTTTTATGATTATTGTTTATCAAACATTGTCTTTTGAAATGAATCGGGGCTTGCACAAGAATGGATTCGAGACCATTCCATTAATCAAATTTTGTGCTAAATTGGATTCTAGTATATATAAATTTTATGATATTTCTTGTATATTATAATTATAATATATAATGTAATAAGAATATAAAAATAAAATATTGTAATATAATTTCTTATAATTATATCACTATTAAATTATTATATATTTATAATATAATTTAATATATAATAGCTAATGAGATGTGGTTGAGTTGGTTAGGTGGTTTAGTTGTTTGAAGTCCCACTTAAGTTTGAATTGTTATAAATGTATATGATGTCCGTTGTGACTGTGATTTATATTCTCAGGATCATTAATAACCATTGGTTATTTTTGAGGTCAGTGGTGGCCGTTGTTGGTATATATGGTATCTATGGTAGATGAGCACTTGGAGATCTGGGTCTCAAATTGTATCCTAAACCAGTTTCTAGCTCTTTTCATCAACAAATATCTATAAAAAAAATATAATAGTAATTAATATATATTAATAAATTTTTAATAATAAAAAATAAAAAGATTACAAAAGTGATGCATCATAATATTAAATATTATATTTTACGTACAAATAATATATGACTAAAACTTTTCAACTATAATAACAATGGGGATTTATCATGATTTAAGGGTTTACACATGTATTGTGAAACAGTTGTTTAAATTTTGGACATGTGACTATTTTCTACTTTCCTATGACCAATGTACCTCTCGATTCTCTCTTAGCTACCATGACCATCTATTTATATAGACCAAAAACTTCGTAGATTTTATCAAAAACGTGAGGATAATATATTTCAAATCTTAAATTTATACAACACAAAATTTAAAAATTGATCAATTATTTTTTAAATTTCACATTTTAAAATTAAAAATAAACACAACAATCAAGAATATAATCACATCGAACTTTACATACCAATATAATTTTTAAATATTGTATCTTTTGTACTATTAATATTATTCATTTATGAAATTTTGTTTAAAACATATGCATTGAGAGATATGTATGGAGTTCAATGCAAATTATTCGCTTTCAATAAAAACAATATTAGTATTCCAAAGAAAATATGTTTTAGGTTTTTTGGTATTAGGTATATGGTATTTAGGTTTAGTCAATTTAATTTTTTAAGTTTTAAATTTGTCTAACAAGTATTTATTTAGTCGGTTAGTTTTTTTTGGAGGTATTTAGGAGTTAATTTTTTTAGGTTTATATTTTTAATATGTCATTTGTTATAAATCAATTTATTTTGTATGTTTTTAGATAGTCTATAATTTGTTATTTTAATTTAGTTATTGGTGCTTATTAAAATATTTTGAGTCATCATTTAGTTCTAGGAATTTTAGTATTTAATAGTGTTAGAGTTTGTGAAGGTCAAAGTAATCGAGTGTCATTTTTAAGTATACAAGAGTCAAAAAAATATCTCTAAGATATTGTTGATAGTACTTTGGTAAGACCAATAAATTTTGATAAACTCCAAAAATGGAAGGTTAAAGATAAGAAAGTCTTATCTATTATTTGTCTCGACTTATCAAATAACAATTTTCATCTTATGGACCTCAAGTTGATAGTGCTGAAATAACTATGAAGCAAAAAATGTACGAGTTAAAAATGGAAGACGCAGAGATATATTTGTTGGTGTAAACTTTTTTCCCACTAATTTTTGCCTACACGGCCTTACCCTCATCCTACCCCTTGGTTCCTTGGTCACATGGTGTGGTCACATGAAGGGGGCTTAAATTTGGATTACTACTAGTGGGGGCTTAACTCTAGCACCCAATTCCAATTTTTAACACTCAACATATTTTTTAAATTTACATTGTGGAGAATCACCTTGTCATTTTAAACTTCAATTGAGCATAATTTTCAGCCCATTGGTCCTTTGAAGGCACCCTTTTTTGAGAGTACATGTTTTTAGAGATCTTTGAATTGGTGCTATTCTTGTGCCTTATCAATTTACTTCCTTTCTATACCATGGATCTCAATTCAATTCCACTTCTTACAGGATTCAACTATCACGAGTGAAAATTCAAAGTGCAAATATTATTAAAGAACAAAGGCTAACACTGAATCATGATGAGTACATAAATAACACCAACACCTAACACACTGAAGGTGAAGTCGTACAACTGAAGTGATGAAACCTACAGACTATTGTGTCTGTCTATGTCTCTTGACTTACTTATCTGCAATAACTCCAAATCAAGTGTAAACTTTATTGGATAAACCTTTTGTAAAGTAGGATGAAATAAGGGTTCATGAGTTAGAGAATGAGCTCATCAATTTGAGCCTAGGTGACTTTGATACGATACAATACTTTTTCATAAAGTTTAAATCACTTAGGTTACAATTGAAACAATGTGGAATTGCCAAAAAATATGATCAATTGATTCTTTCTATCCTTGCCAAATTAGGATGTGACTATTATGTATTCATTTCTAACTTCCACACTACCAAACATGCCTTTAGAGATACATGGATAATGTCATTATTGGATGAATTTATTATTGACTTCACTCGAGAGAAACACAAGCTCATTCAATTGGGTACACTAAATTCTTTATATCACATGCCTTATTTTTGAGTCATGACAAATAGAAGGCTTATAGTACTAAGGAGAAGAAACAAAATAAGAAAGATCTTGAGCAAAGAAAGGGTTATAAATATGATGTTAAGATAAAAGCATAAAAAGAGTCCTTTTTAAATAGGAAACCCAAGAAAGAGAGACTCACATGTGGCTATTGCAATAAATATGGGTGTGATGAATCTAAATGCATGAAGAAACAAATTAACCAACTCATAAAAACACTCGAGAAGCACAATATCAGTGTCCCTGATTCTTCCACTCAGAGTTCATCAACATATGGGTCTTATAAGGCCAAAGATAGTAACAAGGGCAAATTACTTGTTACAGTTTCATCTCATCCTTCCATATGGGTTATTGATTATGGTACCTTTCACCCCATAGCTTCATCACAAGACATGTTCACATCCTTTGAGCCTTATTTTATGCCTTTCCTTTTTATTGGGTGACAATAATTCTACATAATTTAGTGGGAGTGGATCATTTGAACTGAATGATGGGATATTTTATGATGTTCTATGTGTTCTATCTTTATCCACCAATCCACTATCTATTTATCAGATCACTCACATCAGTTTGGATAAGAGAGTTGAGTTCACACCCAATTCCATGGTTATTAGGGAATCTTACAATGACTTCATTTTTATTTGGGAAAGTATATCACCAATCTAGGTTGTATAATTTTTTGCATTTTGATCTTGATCAACCTTATATTTCATTACTCACTCATTTAGACAAGGTGAATAAATTATGGCATGAGTGATTCATCCATCTCAACTATCACTACCTACAATAACTCAGTCACAGAGACATGGTTTTAGGGTTGTCATGAGTTAAGTTTTCTAAAGGAGTTTTCCAAGGTTGCATTCTTGGTAAGCATCTAGAGGAGAAGTATGATAAGGGAAAATCATGGAAGGTTAAACAAATATTAGAGATTGTACATAGTGACATTGCTAGTCCATTTCTAAAACCTTCATTCAACAAAATAAAGTACATGCTTACTTTCATTGATGACTATTCGAGGTACACTTAAGTGTTTTTTATTAATTAAAAATTAGATATATTTGATCATTTGTAGTACTTCAAGGCGCTTGTAGAGAAACAACTAGGTAAAGCCTTAAATATTTTATGCATTGACAATGGTGGTGAGTATGTTAGCAACTATTTTAAGCAATTTTTACATCAAAGGGGATTGAATTGTAGCATACAATTCCATATATTCATCAATAGAATGATGTTTTAGAGTGAAAGAATAAGTCTTTAAAGGAAATGGCCAATTTTACGCTACGCTCTAAGTATCTTTCACCTTAGTATTGGGTTAGGGCCATAAACTTGCTTGTTATATCCATAACTAAGTTCTTCACACATCATTGAAGGGAGTCGTTGCTTTTGAAGATTGGAGTGGTCATAAACCCATAGTGGAGCACTTTTAAGTGTTTGGTGAAACTGTTATGGATCGTATTCCTAAGGTGAAACATAAGGCATTAGAAACTTAGTCAATTTTGAATCTTTGTTGGATATCCTGAGGGTGTTAAGGGATACATGATTCTCCACCCTACCTCTCACAAGTTTTTCATTGATAAGAATATTCATTTCTTAAAGGGACCTTTGGACTCCACACTTGACATGTCTCTACCCTTTCATTGAAGTGCTTGAATTTGATGGCATTTATGATGATTTAGACCTACCTAATCAACCTTTTGATGATCTAGATTCTTCTTCAAATTTTGATAATGAAAGTAGTGATAAAGATTCCCCTCCTCCTCCTAGAATATCATTAGATGATGAGGAATCCCCTCATAAATTTTTGAGGATTGGTATTATATGGGCTAGACAAACACTACAAAATGTTGGTTAATGGGTTAAAGATCCATCAGACAACAAGTGCACACATTAATAATTCTAAGATACCCCACATGATTTCATTGCATCTACTTCCAATCCAAAATCATTTTGAGAGGCATCAGGCACTCCTGAGTGGGGTATTTCTATAGAAAAGGAGTATATTTCCTTGTATAGGAACAACACTTGGGATTTAGTCCCACTTCCTAAAAGAAGAAAACTTGTTCAATGTAGGTGGATCTACTAAACAAATTTTATACCAGATGGGTCAGTAGATAAGTTTAAATCATGTTTGGTAGAAAAGGGTTTTTATTAGGTGCCTAGCATTTATTACACTAAGATGTTTTCTCTAGTTACCTAAATGAACTCAATCCAACTCACTCTCATCATTGTTGTAAAACATCATTGGGATATTTATCAGATGGATGTGAAAAGTGCCTTTCTTCACAATGAACTCAAAGAGGAAATATATGTGGAGTAACCACAAGTATTTGTGGAAGATTCTTCCTTAGTTTAAAAACATTGGAATTCTAGCTATGGCCTCAAATAGGCTTCTCGATCTTGGTATTCCAAGATGGACTCATTTATTCTTTAAAATGGATTTACTATATTCCATTCAGATCTGAATGTCTACATTTTATGATAGGATGACTCATTGTTGATTTTGGTTCTTTACATAGATGACCTATTGACCATAGGGAAATCTTTATCCACCATCATAGTAGTAAATGTTTATTTGTATGATAGGTTTTCAATGACTAACTTAAGCTTATTGAATTACTTCGTCAAGATTGAAATTACTCAATTAGACATTGGGATCACCATTACAAAATACAAGTGTGCTCTTTAATTACTTACACAGGCTAGCATGGATAACTATAAGCTATCTCTAACTCTTTTTCTATATAGTGTGAATTTTGAGTTTGATTTTACATGTCCATTGGTTGTTGCTACCTCATACTGACAATTTGTTGGCAATTTCATCTCCCTTACACACACTAGACTTAAACTTTTATATGCAGTGGGCATGGTCTCAATATTTACGCATGAACGACATGAGTTGCACTATAAATTATATGTAATGAGAAATTAAATTGATCTATAAATCAATCCTAGATCAAAGAATATAAACTCTACTTACACTTCTAATTGTTGATACATTAGATATTCAAGGTCATGACCAAGATAGATTTGGTAAACCTAGCCAAAGGATCTCTTACCAAAATAAAATCACTATGTAATAGCCCTAACTATTTTCTAGGTTTTCATATTCACTAGTAATTAAATGATAAAAATAAAGTAAAGTCTTATCTAGTTCTCACTAAATATTGTGGCAAAAAGTGGGGGGAAGTAAACATAAAAAATAAATATGCATAAGAGAATCTTATTTAATCTATGTATATGTAAGATCTTAATGCATGGAGAGAGTAATATATTCAAAAGCCATTACTTATGATACTTATTTTTATTAAAGAGAGGAGAAAAGTTAGAGATACTTACCTTGAATATGAATCCATTGAGACTCAATATCTCCCTTGGCCAAAGGTGCTTCATAAGAGGTTACTTTGGATTATAAGGATTAGTAAGAAAGACTAAAGCATCCAAGACTTTTCCACAAGATAAGATTCTTCTCCAAGTAGAAACCCTAAGCTAAGACTCCTCAAGTAGAATGACGAAAGAGTAGATTTTAAATAAGCTCAACAAAATAATTAACTTTTTATCATCTCTAAGAAATGATGAAATGAATGTGTTTATATAGCTGAATCTAACTCTAGTCCTTTTCAAAAGTTTAGATGACATGGTTGGCCCAATCAATTTTGTATCATTGTTGACAAAATTAAATTAGGTTCTGGTCTAAGTTGAAAAAGGGCTAACCTAGACTCTAAATTAGTTTTGAAAATTAGATTATAGGGTCGATGGGTTCTACTATGTATTGTAAACCATCAAAATAGGATTTTAGGCTAGGAAAGGGCTAATGAAGGCAAAAACTGACAAGAGGAGGGTGAAAAAGAGGAGGAAAATCTTAGGGGAGTGTTTTTATAATATATTTAGAATGATAAAAAGTGTTAGTAAAGGGACAACAATCCTGCAAACCACCAATGGTCTACCCACCCCTTTCCCAGTGCACCCCTTAAGGCATGCACTCAAAGACATTGAGACTCTATAGGTTTCTATAAGAGAGAAAGCATCAATAATTGATAAAGTTCAAAATTATTGTGTTTACATATACCCCAATAAAATATCATCATGTGTCACTTAAGTGTAATAGGGGATGGTGCTTCAAGAAAACAACATAGCAACACATAACACTGAAGCTAAAAAAATACATTATTTTAAAACATAAAATAATTGAAAGTAAATGATTGAAATGATAAATTACTAAAAAAATAAATATAATGTATGGATACCTATAATTACCTTTATTTCTAGATGGTTTTTTGTTATTTTTGTAGTTTTGATCATGGAGGGCACAAAAACTACTTTTCACAAACCCAAAGATACAAAGATAAAGTACAAAAACAAACAAATACAGGAAAGCCAAGATAATTAATGCTATGTGGATGGGACATACATAAAATTTAGCAAGCACATATGACAAATTCTATGTTATACAAATTGACAAAGCTAAAATTGAGAGTAAATTGGCTAACCAAAAAGCCAAGACTACTAAAGACCAAAAAACTCAAACAAGTAAACCTTAAGTAAGAAAAACAAACTCACCAAGTCAAACCAAGGATACAAGTCAAAAATGGTAATCAAACATCAATGTGAAAGTAATAACAATCCTTAAACAAAGATGAGAAAGTAAAAGGTAAAATAACATTATTGAGTGAGCAATAACAATCCTTACTCAATCATGAATGAAAAAAGTGCATAAAAGGGAAAACAACATTGGTGAGTGAGAAGTAACAAGCCAACTTAACTCAACTATGGAAAAAGTAAATTAAAGTATAAATACACTTAGTGGTCTACAAAAATGGGTAGTACAACATTAAAAATTTGTAAAATAAATCAAAGTGATGTTGGGATGTAAAGAAAGTAAAACATAGTTGCTCAAGCATATTGTTTTGTTCTAAGGATAGATAAAATTGAAACAAAGTGGTTCTATCATGTTTTAAGATGTGAATAAAAGAGAATATAGAAGAGGGGAAATATATTTAGAATCACATGTGCCTATCAAGGGGAGAAATGAAATGGGTGAAGGGGATAATGAAGGGAAAACCAAGGTAGAGGAACTCTTTATCGAAGTTAAGACACTCAAATTAAGTTTGTCAAAAAAAGAGGACTTTTGATATTAAGGACACTGAAGAATTTATCCTAGCCACACAAGTCTTAGGTCGATAGATGAAGTATGTAGATCATCCCATAAATACTGTATGCATAACAATTAATATGGACCTACCTTCCCAAAACGTGTTCCCCATTCCTTAGGACCCCTTATAGAGTCGTCGGTCTACTATGAAGATTGGTTGCTTGCATAGAAAAGTAGATAGCACCATAGATTTTTTTTAATTATCCTATTCCAATCTATTGGACTACCACACCCCAACGGACCTCAACTTTATCATGAGGCCAACTATGGAGTTTGAGCTTCGATTAGAGATAGGAGATGTGCTTTGAATCACATCTTTTGGTGTGATTTTGACATTTTAACTTTTTGAATGCTATTTTTTGTATCATTTCCTTTTATTTCAAATGATTTGTATTTTAACTTTCATGATGGATTTTTATGTTCCTCCTCTATACGAATTTTAAAAACCAAAAATTGGTGCTAAAGATGACTCTGATTTGAATAATTTAGATTTGGTTGATAAAAGAGAACTTAGATATCATGGTGTCTAAGAGTTTCATTAATTTAGATCTAAAAGGAGTGTCATCTTGACTTCAACCTTGGTTTATCCAATATGTAGTCAAAGGAAAGGAAATCAAGAGGAATGAGAACATGAAATAATTTGAATTACTTCAAATTGTAAAAAATGTGACAAAAGGTGAAAAAGAGATACAAAGATATTAAATTGTGATTCATTATCATAAGAATGAGGGAAGTGTAGGAAAACATGCTAACACTTTATTTTTGTGTAAATTTTATCTACAAAAGAAGCAAAAGCTAAAGCTAAGAATAAAGATCAAAAACTTGTAACCAGTGCAAAATATTCTTGAGAAGAAACACTGAATCTAAAGATAGTGATTTTTTGAGGAAGGCTTGGCCCTATCCATGGTATTACACTCTAACTCATAAAATAAAAACCCATGAGGGTGCACAAAGAATCTAAAAAAAATTAAATGGGATAAAGATGGTATTTGTGAGGATGGTTGTGTCTTATCCATGATATTACACTACAACTCATAAAAGGAAAAAAACCCCAAGGGGTGCCAAAAAGTATTGAAAATCAAGGAAATAAGTAGAACAAAAAAAAATCATGATGAAGATCGGGTCTTATCTATAGTTTTACAATGTAACTCATGAGAAAAGAGAAAATAAAGGACCAAAAGGAGGGACTACTAAAAAGGGTGAGACCTGTGTAAGTATCCTACAAAAAAGGGTGAGACCTATGTAAGTATCCTACAAAATTTTTTAGAAGGATAGAATATATAAATCATGATAAGAGGGGAAGGATTTAGGCAAAATACTTATTTAAAAATTATGCATTGGTGGGCTCTTTGAAAATATGGCCTTCATTAGTTAGAAGGTGATAGGTGCTTCGACTAAGGATGTCTTTGAATAAATAAGGGCCCGAAAAATTTTGGGAGTATTTACCTTATTTTTCATGAATATATTATAGATTAAGTAAAATATCACCAACATTAAAAGTACAGACTTTAACTCTTTTGTTATATTATTTGGAAATATAGGCCTTGTATTGGCAATTATGGTATAGGGCAAAAAGATGGTGTTTGTCAAGAAGATCAATAACATAAAGGTGAGATTCACATAATTATTCATCAGGTATGATACCATGAAGAGATATATGGAGAGAGGGAAGCTCAACTTCTAATGGGAAGATTGATTCAGAACCATAAACTAGTGAAAATGGTGTTTCCCTAGTAGTAGTGCATATGATAGTGTGATAGGCCCAAAGAGCAGGATATAAATGAAGATACTAATCCATGTGGGTTTCATGGATTGTATTTTGGATAATTTTATTAAGAATTTTGTTGGTGGCCTTAGCTTTGCCATTACATTGGGGATGGTAGGGTGTGGAAAATTTGTGATTGATTTTGAATTTAGCACAAAGTTGTTTGATGTCTTTATTTTTAAAATTACCACTATTATCTTAAATGAGAGTATGAGTAATGCCAAACTAGATAATGATTTGATTGAGGATAATTACATAAATAGTGGTACCAGTGACATTGATGAGGGGTATAACCTTGACCCATTTAGTAAAATTCTTGGTGGTTGTGATAATAAAGACATGCTTGTCCTGAGATCTAAGTAATTTGCCTATGAGATCTAAGCCCCACATTAAGAATAGCTAGGGAGACTCCATAATGTGATCCTCAGCTGCAGGTGAATGGATTAGATCATCATGAAGTTGACATAAATTAAATTTATAGATAATTCAATGGCATCCTTTTTAAGAGTAGGATAAAAGTATCCCATACATAAGCATTTATGGGTTGTAACATGTCCACTGTAGTGGCCACCACTAATTCCCCCATATGCTTGTTTAATAAAAGGAGAAAATTCTTCTTTAATAACATATCAGAGAAAGGTACCTTCAGAATTGAAATAATAAAGGATGTTATATAAAAATACATAATTAAAAGCTTATTTATGAATTCAAGTTTTTTTAAAAGAATCAATGTTTGGAGGATAGGATTGGTGTTCAATAAATTGAATGATGTCTTTAAACCACATCCTTTGTTTAATGGTGACAACCTCAATGTGGTAGATAAGTGAATCTTGTGGTTGAATGGAAGATGGATAATTTCTTATTTGGATAAGAAAAAGGGAATCGATAAGAACTTGGTGTGGATGAAAAAGAGATGCTAAACACACAAGTGAATTACCAATAGAATTTTGATCTTGGGGGATAGTTTCAATGGTGAAATAAATGAATTATTTTGCAAGGGTAGTGGATATTTTATGATAAGAGATGATATTTTCACTTTTGCATTGATAACTACCATTAACCTAGTGGTAGAAGAGTTGGAAGTCACTGAATCATGTAGATGTGTGATTTCTAAATTAAGGGCTGCACTCATACTTAAGATTAAGGATTTGTATTATGCCATGTTATTAGTGACATTTAATGTAAGGAAAAATTCCAAAGGGATAATTTTACCAAGAGGACTAGTGAGGATACAACATGCCCTAACTCCTTGAAGGCATTTGGTACCATCAAAATGAAGGGTCCAAATATCATTGTGTAAATAGACATTAATTTCAAGAAATTATTTGATGACTACTTTTGGTTTAGTAGTATTGGGGAGGATAGAGGACTCTTTAAGATTACTTGCTTCAAGATCAACAATAAAATTATGGAAGCAATATTTAAGAGATATGGCTTGATTAAGACATTCAATATAGAGAGTATTATCATCGAGAAGACTATCTTAAAGGTGGTTGGTAGCTAGTACAAGAGATGCCATGAGTTGATCAACAATGATTTGTCCTTTGATAGATTTTTATGTAATAATTCAAAGATCAAATTCCATGAGAAGGATCGTCCACTTGCCATTTCTATCTCTAGGAAGAAAGGCTTTGGATAAGAAGTGATGGAGTGGATCTAAATGAATGTTAACTCAAGTGGTTTGATAAAGCATAAAATTTCAAATATTTTAAATGACAAAATATATGGTAAGGTGATCACGTTCTACTTTTGTATAACATTTTTCATAGTCAATGAAGCCTCAACTAATATAATACATGGCATATTCCCTTCTAATAACATCATGTTAAGAAAGAATTGCCCTGATTGCTATGGGTGTGGAAGAAGTATATAAGATTAAAGGATGATCATTAGAAGGTGGATGAAGATTGGGTGGGTGAGTCAAAGATTATTTTATATTGTCTAATGTTACTTGATAAGTATCCAGCCATTCTAGGGCATTATCTTTAATTAGAAGAGAATTAACAGAGTAGATATGGCAAGCCATTTTGGGGACAAACTATCTAATTACCCAAAGTTTACCAAGGTAAGTGTAAATATATGGAATGCAATGAGGTATAGGCATGTTTACAATAGAGTTGATATTGGAAAGATTGAAATCAATACTGAAAAGAGAGGCTAAGAACACTAACAATTTGCCAAATGTGACACCAAAAACACATTTGTATGGATTTAGTCTAACTTTATATTTAATGAGGCAATAAAAAATGATGGTAAAATTAGAGAGATGAGTTTTGCAACTTATAGACTTGGCAATGAGGTCATCCACATAGGTTTATACAATCTTATGGATAAGATCATGTAAAATGTGGGTCATCTCATGTTGATAGGTAGCTCCAGCATTTTTGAGGCCAAAGGGCATTTTAATGTAATAATAGGTGCCCCATTCCATGGTGAAATTTGAATTATGTTGATCTTTTAGGGCAATGTGAATTTGATTATAACTTGAGAAACCATCCATAAGGGACAAAATTTTATAACCAAAAATGGAATCGATGATGAAAACTATAAATGGTAAAGGGAAGTTATCCTTGGGGTAAGCAAGATTGAGATTATGAAAATCAATGAAAATGTGAATGACCAAGGTGACTTTCTAACATACAAGGAAAATGTTGGAGAACCATTCTGAATAGTCCATAGGCTTGATAAACTTGGCATCAAGAAGTTCAATGATTTATTTATGGCATAAATTAGAAAAAAAATTGGAAATTTTTGTTACTTTTATTGCATGGGTTTGGCATCAGGATAGGTGATGATATTATACATTATGATTCTACAGTTAATATTGGGCATGTCCTCATAGGACCAAGCAAAAGTCTCATGATATTTATTGAAGAATAATCTAAAATTATCATGTTCAGTTGGTGTAAGTTCATGAGAGACTATAATTGGTCGAGGGTATGATGGGATAACATATTTGATTCTAGTAGTTTCCTCAATATGCATATCATTTCCATCTTGGAAATGATATGGTGCATTAGATAGAGAAAGAATGGGATTTGATTTAGGATCAATTGCAATGACGAAGTTGTTGAAGCAAGGGTTTTTTTTCTTAAAATTTCTAAGTTTGTGATGATGTTGAGGTAGTTGAGGTTCTTAGGCCTGAAGCAATTAAAGAATGGCTTCATCATTAGGAAAAGTGAGAAGAGGACCATAATAATTGACATATACTTCAATATCAATAATTTTTTTACTATGGCTATGATATTCAAAGTGTATTTGATGTACATTTTTGGCCTTGGCATCTAGTGTAATCTTAGGAGTAGGGGAAGAAGCATGAGTGGATTTGATTGGGTTATCATTAACATTATTGATGGGGGAAAATCAGATGTAATGATTAGTTTTGTAGGTGGTATAGAAGATGTAGTAATTTCTAAAGGTTTGGAAGGTAATATTTGTTCGATCACCCAAGGAGTATCAAGCAGTGGATAATTAGTAAGAGGTACGAGACCTTTAGGTGTTAACTCAAATTTAGTGGAAAGGGTATGAACATCACGATTGAAATCATGTATTTGAGATAAAGTTTTTTGATAATGTTGAACATCCAAGTCTCATGTTTGAGCTTGGGACATGATGTAATTATCATCATAGGTTAGATAAATAGTAAATGCTTGAGATTCAGGAGGAATTTTGGAAGGGGAATTGCCTAGATCATTAAATTTACATGGAAACATGATTAAAGGATCTTGAAATAATTTGGCCACTCCATAATCATTGTATGTGAAAGCATCTTCTATGTAAGAGGCTTTCGGAGCATTGCATGGAGGGGGGAAATCATGGATCTCATCAATGAGGGGGGTGATGCATTCACAAGGAAATAAATAAGGTGGAAGCCACTCTGATATGTAAGGAGGTATCTTAGTAGTGTTGTAAGTAATTTCTAAGTCATTAAGTTCATTGTCATCTGAATCAACAACAGTGACATGTAAATACATATTCATGTTGACAAATTTGAGTAAGGGAGCACTATTTATTGTTGGAATGATAGGAATGTGATATTTAGATTTTGGATTTAGAAGTTGAATACTCCAAGGGTTGGTATCAGCCTCATGTTTATACATTTTTCCATTATCAAGGAAATTAATGCATTGGCTACTAGAAGAGGTGATAACCCTCATTCTATGACTCTATGGTCATCATAGGAGTATGTTGTAAGATAGGGATAAATCGAGGACCATAAGCTTAGTTTAAATAGTCTTAGGTCTGATTGTAAGAGGGAACCAAATACAACCAAGTAGATTTTGTTTAGTTTTGTTAAATCCATGACATGTTAGGCATGTTTTCATGAGATGTTCTTTATTATTGCCAAGTTGTTGGATGAGCCACAAATATGTCACATTAATATTAGACCCTTCATCTACTAATAATTTATGAATGAGGGTGGTATTAATGGTTATTTTAATGAATATGGGTGGATCATCATCATGAAATAAGATCTCATTGTTAATCATGTCTTATTTGAAGAATTCTATTGAGGGTTTAAAATAAGGACAAATGGATTCAATGGTATGAACTTTAGTTGGTTGAGGCTCATGAGAGGGTGTTTCTTCTTCTACAAAAGATGGTTCTTCAATTTATTAAAATTGTTGTATGAGTAACTTGAATTGATAAGAGGAGGTATGAACTAACTCAAAAAGAGGTATTTTTCAAGGCATGGAGTTGAGCTCTTCTAATAAGTTCCAATGCATTTTTGAAGAAGAACCAGCATGAGGTTAAGAAGGTAAGATATATTTTGGAGGAATAGAACTGGTTGGTAGTTCAAAATAAGGAGATGGTTCCTCATTATTTTCTGAAGCTAGGTGAGTGGTTTTAGTATCTTTGAGGAGTTTCTCTTCCAAAGATGGTTTCTTAGGTTTGGTAATGGGATATTTTTGAGCTAGTTTATGAAGATTATTTACCTTAGCCACATTAACATATTGATATTTATTGAAATATTAGTCATAGTCGACATCAATGGCATAACCATCCTTGTTAGCTTATTGAGTGTTAGATGTGGAAAATGATTTTTGGTTATTATAAGAAGAAGCTTTGGGAGCTCATCTTTTTTGAGAAGTGGTGTTGTAATATTGATGATGAAGTTGAATCATGGCTTCATGATTGAATAAATAACCAATCATATACAAGACAACAAATTTGGTAATTCCTCTACAAGTTTCATGGGAGTGACTGATGTCGGCATGGAATCAAAAAAATTGATTAGGGTAATACCATTTAAGAGGATTATTAGGTTAAATAAATGGTTTAGAGGGTGATAAAAATTATTTCATTTTTTTCATAGTTAAATGTATGTGAGAAGATGAGGAACCTGTTGGCTTTGGAAATTCCTAGATTGGTTTGAGGAGTATTTTCAGTGATTTCATTAGTGGAATGTTGAAAAGAACCTTTAAGTAATTTGGTGTTAGGTTCAAACTATTTCATTAATAAGTCTTGACACTTGGCTTGGTCAAGATCTTCATTGAGCATTTGAGGGGCAAAATTTTGAAGTTATACTAAAGAGAAGGAGTTAAGGTGGTTATAAAGATTTTAAATAGATTATCATGAGTCATATTATGATTGACGTTGTGGGCCAAATATTTCCATTGATTGATAAAATCATGAGTTGATTCAATGAGAGATTGCTTATCATTGATGAAATGGCTAAGGTAATTTTCAAGAAGATCATTGTGTTAAAATTATTTAAATAGAGGATTGACTAAATCCTCTAGTTTTCATATGTAATGTTGGGGAGGTTAGTTCTACCATTCCAATACATCGCCAGTGAAATTTTTAGCTAAGAGTTTAGTTATGGTAAAAGTATTAGTTTGGATCCACTCCTTGTAAATATTGTTGAATACCTTGAGGAAATATGTATGGTATTTAGTCCCATCATACTTAATATTTGGAGATATGTTACCAATATCAATGGAAATAATGAAATGTGATAAATGCCCATTTTGAATGTTTTGAAGCTTCTTGTTGTTTATGATAAGTTGAGGAATGACATTCCCTATGATATCTATAAAACGTAGAGGAAAAAAGTTTTGGTTATTTTAAGGGAGGAAGATAGGAGGTTGATTAGCCATATTAATTAAATGATGTTGTAGTTACATCATTTGGGAGGTATTAGATGTTTGCATTATGCTCATTTGTTACACTTTCTATGAAAGAATTTGTGTTGTATCAATTGGTGGGTTGGTGTTTATAGGGAGACTCACTAAATGGGTATTAGGGGGAGGATTAGGAAGTGGATTACCGATGGGGTTTTTATATAGACTTGTGTCAATCACCCCTGCATTGTGATGAGATGCTTGAAGATGTGCATTATCTTGATAGGTACAAAAAGGATCTGATCCACCTACCTCATCTTAGGGCATGATTTTAATTATTTTATAGTCCAAAGATGAGGGAGAGGAAGAAGTAATCCAAGAGTGAGGATTCTCTTGAAAGGTAAATAAAGGAAGGAAGGAGAACCCCATATAGTGTCTAAAAGGATTCAGGTTATCCAAAAAGATTGTGATAGAGGATTTCATGATGTTTGATGAAGGAAAGAATTATTTTAGGAAATAAAAAGGAGAATCAAGGATATAGTTGACCAAATAGAGAATAGACTTGACTAGACAAAGAAAAGGGTCAACTAACAAGGGACAGGGTTGGCCTACAGGTACCAAATCGATTGGGTCAATAGATTACTGCTAAAACACATGCTAAGAAGAGTATATAGTTGTATGGGTCAAATGTGTACTTCTAAATAGGGGAAAAATAGAGAGAAAAGAATACATAATCATTTGGGTCAACCATGTACTATAGATAGGAGGGTAAAAAACATAGTTTGTAAGTGATTGTAGCGATCAAGACAATACTATTCTAAATCAGGGGAAAAGTTTTGCTAGATAGTTTGAATTAAGAATGAAAGCAAACAAACAAACAAATAGATCAATGCGATTAATCCAATTGTGGTACACAACATAAACCTTGTATTTTTTGAAATAATTATCATTGATGTCAAATGAATTGTAATGGATATGAATGGAAATGTCAAATAGAATTGTTGCTAAAAGTAAATGGAAGTGTTTAGAAGTGAATGGAATCATTGTTGGAATTGTATAAAATTGTTGCCAGAAGTGAATGGAAGTGTTGTTGGAAGTGAATGGAATTGTTGTTAGAAGTGAATGGAAATGTCGATGAAAATGTTAACATAATTGTCGATGGAAATGATGACAGAAATGTCAACGGTCACATCTTTTGGTGAAGAGGTATCTCTTGGATGGGACACATCCTTTAAAGTTTATATAAGGGAGAAGAGATGTGGAAGTATAACACGCATTCAATTTGAATGAAGATCATATAAGTGTGAGAGAGAAGGAAGAGTAGAAAATGAAATAGAATATCTCTTAAGAAAAGAAGTTTGAAGGGTAGATTTATTTTAATGAAGAATATCCTTTTATAATTTTGAAAGAGAGGAGAGTAGAAAGTATATAAGAAAATTAATGAGAGAGAAAGTGTAAGAGAATCAAAGTCATCCTTCGATTGAATAATTAATCACAGATGATGGAATTGATTTGGCTTGGGGTCAGTGCCTCATAGTCTAGGGGTTGGTGCTCATATGGGTTGGTGGTCACGAATTGGCCAAGTTAGTGCTTGGTGAAGGGGATCAGTGTCTCAAGTGGGTGGGTGCTCACAAATTGACCAAGTTGGTGCTTGGTTTGGGGATTGGTGTCTCTATTAGGTTGGTACATGAAAACATTGTAAAAGAGTTATATATATAAAAGGAATATTTCTCTATGGTTTTCTCTCAAAAGGGTTTCCACACAAATCTATGTCTATTTGCATTGTGTGGTTTTGTATTATATTCTTTGATTTATATGAATATATTAATTATGGAGTAATTTTAGGTTTTGGATTTAAGATTAATATTTGAAATCAAAAAATATATCTTATACTGATTCACCCCCCTTTCTCAGTATAAGCTTGTGCTTAACAATTGGTATCAGATCTGGTTCCTTCGATGTTAGCACAACTACTAGAAGGTAAATATTGGAAAGAAAATATGGTAGGATCTCAAGTGATAGATGGTTTCTCCACTAACAAGGCTCCTTTGTTTGATATAATTAATTACACATTTTGGAGCATAAGGATGAAGACTTACTTGATGGCCCTAGGTTTTGATATTTGGCAAGCAGTGGTAATAGGATACACAACACCACAAATTTCACCAATGGATGCCACCAAAAAAAAGGCCAATGAGAATAATGTGAAAGATATGAATGCAATCATATGTAGGCTTTCAAAAAATGAATTTGTTAAGGTTATGCATTGTGAATCTGCAAAAGAGATTTGGGATAAACTCAACACTATTTATGAAGGTGATAGTAAGGTGAGAAAAGCAAAACTCCAAACCCACCGAAGGTAGTTTGAAAGTTTAAAAATGAATAATGATGAAAACATTGATGGGTATCTTCTTCATGTTGATGAGATTTTTAATGTCATTTGAGGACTCAAAGAGAAAATTGAAGAATCTATAATCATTCAGAAAGTCTTGAGATCCCTACCTTTAAGATTTGATGCGAAGGTCTCCACCATTGAAGAAATGAAAGATTTAGACATGATGAAAATGGATGAGCTCTATGGAATTATTATGGCATACAAAATGAGAACCAAATATAAGAGACAGTCAAAGAAGGAACCATCATTCAAGGTCTCGAAGAACGAGAAGATCAAAGAACCAGAATCAAGTGAAAATTCAAGTAGTGAAGAAGATGAAAATGAAGCTCTATTCATTCAAAAGCTAAAGAAAGGATCAGACAAATATAAATTAAATTTACCATTTATATGCTTTAATTGTGGTAAAATTGGTCATTTTTTATCCAAATGTCAAAATATAGGAAATAGCGATGATGAGGGAAAAAACCAAAGTACAAAAGGGGATTCAAGTTGAGCAAAGACAAGCAAAGATTTGAGAAACAAAATAAAATCATATACTCCAAGAGGTATAGAATCTCATCTGAAGAAAACAAAGAAAGTGATGTTGAGAGTGATAATGAAGAGATTTTGTTCATGGCTACTGAAGAAAATGCCACCACCAACAAAGATATTTTGGAGGAAGACGAAGACATGGAAGAAGAACTTATTTTCACATTGGAAGAAATGAAATAATTTAAGAAGAAGAATCATAAATTGAAGTTATAGATTCAAAAATATGAAGAAGAGATTCAAGACTTCAAAGTGAAGACATCATAAGTCCTTGAGGAATCAAACAAGGTAATCGTTGATCTGAAAAATCAAATCAAAAAAGTTAAACAAGTTGACGAAGATTTGAGAAGTCAACTACAAATGAAAGAAGAAGAGTGTAATCAGTTGAAGACTGAGTTAGGTTCTTGGAAAGATAAGCATGAGAGGCTCATAATCAAGGTTGAGAAAGATCATGAGATATCAGTCCAAGGTGGGAACGATGTAAGTTTTAAGGCCAATTTGAAGAAGCCAATTAGGTAGCCCAATGCTTTCAGGTTTTCCAATTCTTGCCATGGCCATTATTTTGTTTGTCATCATGTTTTACATAGGGAAAGAGACTATTTGAGGAGAATTAATTTGTCAAAGAGAGATCTCAGTCACCTTCAACAAAAATGTATGAGAAATGTTGATTGATTTTTGTGTCATAAGGTTGGCCATATTACTAAATTATGTCCAAGTGGAGTAAAGAGATCCTCAAGATATGTCAAATGTTATGGAGCCCCTAGAAGATATGAGAAGGGAAAAAATTAGGTTTGGAGACTTAAGATAGTAAAGGTTGATTAGATTGATTTGAAGAGTGAGAATGGACTACTTTCTACAGTAGAGAAAGAATCAGATATGAAGGATTGTGTGAAACTCTTGTTATTAGGAGTTGTAGAAAAGATAGTGAATACTAGTCCTAAGCAACCTATAGATTAAAGATAATATCTTACTATAATTGAGCATGAGCCTTTTCAATATTCCCTATTATTAGTTTCTAATGATAGTGCATTGGAAGGTAAGATAGTTACAAGAGTTGAGAAAATGAAAAACATCATGGATTTTGAGGTTAGTGAGTCAAAGAAGTTAGACATGCTTAAATGGATTCTAAGAGAAATAAATTAGTCTCATGGATGCAAGAGGATCAAGGAAGTAATAGGGGAGTTGTGGGCATCTCCTGGGTTCACTTTGTTTTAGGACCCTTTGTGTGGGGTGTCTCTTTTAAGCTTCAAGGAGACACTTCACAAAAAATGGAAGCATGGTGGATGCATGTTGGGTCTTGGCTATGTTGCATGATAACAAAGTCATGAAGGGAATCATCAAGGTCAGGTCCAAGGATCAAGTGACAAGGTATGAATGGGTTCATGTAAGATCAAGAGCTGATGGAGATCTCTGGAGTGATGTGTCTAGCTAATGAGAAACAAGTCAAGTTTAAAATAAAATGCCTAAGGTCAGATCAAGGAGGTGAGTTTATTTCAAATGAATTCATTGAGTTTTGTGAAGATCATGGAATTAAGAGACAATACTCAGCTGCAAGGATGCCATAATAAAATGGAGTGGTAGAAAGGAAAAATCAAACCATTTAGGAGATTGCTAGAACTATGTTGAATGAATCTAAGCTATCAAATGGATTTTGGAGAGAAGCATTGGTTAAGGGGGAGCTAAACGTTTTTTTTAGCTCCTTGAATGACCCTTTGCCATTGATGTCAAAGGGGGAGAATGGAAATACGGGTAGTTACAACAAGGGGAAGTTGTAGAAAAGAAGATGGGGAGTTGCAGAAAAGAAGATCTTTTTAGAAGGTTGCCATCAATGACAAAGGGGAAGATTGTTGAAATAATTGTCATTAATGTCAAAGTAATTATAATGGATATGAATGGAAATGTCAAATAGAATTATTGCTAAAAGTAAATGGAAGTGTTTAGAAGTGAACAGAATTATTGCTGAAAGTGAATGAAATTATTGTCGAAAGTGAATGGAAGTGTTGCTGGAAGTGAACAGAATTATTGCCAAAAGTGAATGGAAATATCTATGAAAATGTTAATAGAATTATCGACAGAAATTTTGATAGAAATGTCAACGGTCACATATTTTGGGGAAGAGGTATCTCTTGGATGGGACACATCCTATAAAGGTTATATAAGGGAGAAGAGATGTGGAAGTATAACAAGCATTTGATTTGAATGAGGATCATATAAGTGTGAAAGAGAAGGAAGAGAGGAAGAACAAAAAATGAAATAGAATATCTCTTAAGAAAAGAAGTATTAAGGGTAGATTTATTTTAATGAAGAACATTCTTTGAGAATTGTGAAAAAGAGGAGAGAAAAAAGTATATAAGAAAATAAATGAGAGAGAAAGTGTAAGATAAGTAAAGTCATCAATCGATTGAAAAAGCAATCACAGATGATGGAATTGATTTGGCTTGGTGTTGGTGGCTCATAGTCTAGGGGTTGGTGCTCCAATGGGGTGGTGCTCACGAATTAGCCAAATTGGTGCTTGGTGAAGGGGATCGGTGTCTCTAGTGGGTGGGTGCTCACAAATTGACCAAGTTGGTGCTTAGTTTGGGGATTGGTGTTTCTAGTAGGTTGGTGCCTGCAAAGATTGTAAAATAATTATAAGTGAAAAGTAAGTGCTAACTAATTAGTCACCCTAAGTGTTATTAGGTTATTATAAATTTTTGATTTTAATGTGATAGGAAATTTAGCTAAAATAGGGAACTAGAAAATAGTTTAAAGTTGGTTTCAAGACATTTGGGATGAAAGGGATTTGTATTAAAAATGGTATTGGCTTGGTATTGGGGCATAACCCCTCAATTCACAATCCTATAGCAATAAATGTGTTGGGTATTTTTACAATAAATACTATTAACCAAGTATTTATATTTGGCTAGAAAACCAAGTCAGATTCCCCCTTGGTGATGAAATCTAAGTAGGTAGGCCTTGGGAAGACAAATGTTTAAATTTTTTTGAATGTTAAGTGATTTTGTAGTGTGTGAAAAAAAGTAAAATAGTGTAACTAAAATGGTAATTTGAAAAACCACCTATTTAGACTGTTTGAGTTACTATAAGCATGCAAATAACTGAAAAATTAAATATGAATTAATTACTAGTAAATAGATGTTAATTCCTTGATTAAGAATAGTATAGAGCTAGTTCAGGTGAAACTATATGCAAATAATTAAGAATATATTCGATTGAGTCATTATTCTATAGAAGCAAGGTCTTTAAGAATAGAGTTGAATATGTATATTATGTCTCTCAAACATAAGACAAACTACATAACTAAGTCGACGAGGTCGACCTAGTTAGTTATAGGTTTGCAATTTTCAAGACTGCTAACTTTTGAAAAATAGAATTGAAGGAAGAAATGAAATAATAGAGAGATGAGAAAGGAGCCTTGGTGGGCTTGAAGATGATTTAGATTGAAATTTTTTATGTTGTAGTGTCTAGTTGCTCCTTTTAAATTTTTCTAAGTGGGTTGACTGATTTGACCAAGTTCTTCAAAACCCTGTATGTTGAAAATTAATAACAAAAAGATTTGATCTATTTGACAGTGTTTGTTGCCCTGTATTTTGATAGAATAAATTAATAGATAGATTCAAACTATTTTATAATGTATGCTAGTCTATAACTAAAGAGGAATACTATGTCGAATTACTTGATTTAGTAACCTATAGTTGATGAAGACCTGTATAGACATAACTAAGTCATTTTGAAGTGACTGTGTGTTAAATATACTCATAGAAAGTTATAAATATATTGAATGGTTTTATACATTAATGTTAATATAAAAATATATAATAAAATGATAAAAAAATATGGCATGAAAGAAAACTTGTAAGGGTTAAATTCATGTCGGGTTCACTAGAATGTATGCAAAAGGAAATACAACTTATCTATAAATCAATCCTAGCTCAGAGAATATAAATACTACTTACACTTTTTATTATTGATACATTAGATATTCAAGGTCATGACTAAGATGGATTCGTTATACCTAGCCAAAGGATCTATGACCACAATAAAATCACTAGGGAGGGTTTCAAAGCCTCCAGTCAACTAAAACTATGCAATAACCCTAACTAGGTCTTATGTTTTCATAGTCACTAAGTAATTGACAAAACCAATGTAAAGTCTAATCTAGCACTCACCAAATCTTGTGGCATAAAGTGGGGTTAAGTAAACATAAAAATGTAAACATGTATAAGATAATCATATTTAAGCTATGTATAGGTAAGACCCTAATGCATGGAGATAGAAATATATTCAAAAGACATTGACTATGCTACTTCTATCTAATAAAGAGAGGATAAAAGTTAGAGATACTTACCTTGAAGATGAACTCATCAAGACTCAATATCTACCTTGGCCAAAGGTGCTTCACAAAAGGTTTTTGTGGTTTGTAAGGATCATTAAGAAAGGTCAAAGCATTCAAGACTTTTCCACAAGATAATTCTCCAAGTAGAAACCATAAGATAAGACTCCTCAAGTAAAATGGTTGAAGAGAAGATTTTAAATAAGTGAACATTAATAATTAACTCCTTGTTGTCTCTAAGAAATGATGAAATGAATCTGTTTATATAGATAGATCTAACCCTAGTCCTTTTTGAAAGTTTAGCTGACAGGGTTGGCCCAATCAACTCTGTATCATTATTGATAAAATCAAATTAGGTCCTAGTCTAGGTTATCCATGGGCCAACCTAGACTCTAAAAGATATTTTTTAATTAGATTATAGGGTTGATGGGTTCAATAGTGTATCGTAAACCATCAAAATAAGATTTTAGGCTAGGTAAGGGCTAATGAAGGTAGAAAATCACTAGAGGATGGTGTAAAAGAGGAGACAAAGCTTAGAGGAAAGTTTTTATAATATGGTTGTAATGATAATAAGTGGTAGTGCAGGGACACCAATATCACAAAGCACCTATGGTCTTCCTACCCCTTAGAAAGATTGAGTCTTTATGGGTTCTTACAAGAGAGAAAGTATCAATAATTGATAAAGTTTAAAAATATTTTGTGTATACATAAAGTAGCTAAGTGAAATCTCCACTAAATTCAATGTACTAATAATTTCAAGATTTATTATGGAGTGAGAATCAACATCAACTAAATTAGGTATATAGATTCAGATTGGACTAACAACATTCAGAATCACAAGTCTACTTCTGGCTAAAATTTCACCCTTGATTCAAGTCCAATTAGTTGGTCTAAAAAGAATAATAATTTTATTGCTTTATCTTCTACAAAGGTAGAATACATAGGAGCTATTAATTCTACCACTAAGGTTATTTGGCTTTAGGGGATCCTCACTGAGTTTAGAATCTAGTTTTGAAGACCAACAGTCATCTTGTGTGATAACCAAAGCACAATCTAGATCTGCAATGATCTAGTCCTTCATCAATGGACCAAGAATATCAAGATTCACATGTATTTAATTCAGGATCTCATCCACAAGCAAGTCATTTATCTCCGCTACATCTAGAAAATAGATAAAATTGTTTATATATTCACCAAACCTTTTATTGAGAGCAAGTATCTTCATTTGTAGGCTCTTCTCGAGGTTTAGGCAACTCTGTATTCTTCCTCCTTTGGGGGATCATATATATGTACTTAGGTACCTCATCAAGCCTTTGTGTTGGGACCCAATTCTTCTACCCACCTAAACTACACTTAAGGCGGTATTGGTGTAGTTTTTTGACCCACTGGGTTTTGTCTATGTGGTCTTATTTAACTTACGTTAATAATAGGTCATTAGAGGAAATGTAATTTAATTCATTTTCTAATTGAGAGTTGATTTAATTACCTTTTTGTGTGACCTAATTCCTAAGTATATAATGTATCTTCCTATGTAATTTATGTCTAATGCTCATTAATACAATTTTGAAGACTAGTTTCTTCCATTTTGTGAGTTATTCTTCAGGTTTCACTATTATATACATATTCAGCTCTATGCATTCAACCCTATCTAGTTGATCCTCATTTCAACCCACTCTGACAATATTATCTCACATCATCAAGTTCTATTATCTCTTTAAAAAGTTGGCTAGAATAAATGAAAATGATACAAAAGCCATACTACTCACCAACATGCCTAATAGTATGTCCAATATGATGTTTACATTAAGAAAACTAAATCTGATCAAGTGGAAAACACTATATCCACATTACTTAATGAATGAAACAAGGTTTCAGTAGAAGAATAAGAAGGTTTATTCATACAAAATAATCCCAACACTTCATATAAAAATATAAACACGTGAACAGGTTTCAACATTAAAAAAAATAAATACACATATTTTTATTGTAAAAATCTAAGACATGTTATTCTGAAACAAAAACAAAGATTACATGAGTTTCTCAATATAAATATGCATGACAATTAATGAGGAAAAAATAAAGTGATCAAGAAGAACATAGTCTCCTTTTTTATGATGAAGTTGTTGTCCATCAAAGTGATGAAGAATATCTATATTGATATTTCTATGCCTATTTGTTTATTCTCACCCTATTTTAGCACTGAGGGGGGGGGGATGTTAGGAATTAGTACATATCATAGGTTTATATTAATATGTGAAAAATAATAAAATGAGTTGCATATCATGGAGAGTTTTTATTTGAGTGAATAAAGGTTATTTTAAAAATAATCCTAGATTAACAGAGAGCGACTAGGAGAGATAAGTGTGAGAGATTTATGGGCATAAGAGATAGGTAAAGACTCTTTATATATATATATATATATATATATATATATATATATATATATATATATATATATATATATATATATATATATATATATATATATATAACCAAATTTTATTGTATTATAATTGTTTATTTTACAATTTATTTATATTTTATTCCAAAGATTTGGTGATTTAGGTATACACACACTTGAAATGTCCCCATTTTATTTATTTTTGTTCATTAATCTATGTATGGGTAATTTGTTCAGATCAATAATTATTGGACCATTATGGTGACTTTTGATATCTTGAACCATATTTTGTACATCCTTAAGTGATCCCCCATTCTGGTTTATGGTTTCTTAGTCTCATGTCAAGACCATTCATACAATGTTTATCCCAATACTCATTTCTCCCTCTTAGTCAAATGTTCCCATTCACCCATTTCTTCTTTTCTCATTTCTATTCATTGGAGGTTGATATGCACGTTATTTTACCCAAATTTAAATGCAATCATTTATAGATATATAAGTGAGATGTTTTATTTATAAATTAGAGTAAGGTCACATACTTCACATATGAACATATTGGATTCATGTGGGGCACAATATATTTGTTTTCTATATTTTACATTTTTTCCATTTTTGTTCAATTTGAGGGGTCAAATAAATTACTAGATTTTTCTTACATAAATCTCTAAAAATATTAATATTTTGATTAAAGGATTCAACTTATTGTATAAGGACATGAGTTGAAACATGCATCTAAATAAAATGGGAAACAACATACAAGTAAAGGAGAAGATAAAGTTTTGTTGTTCCCATAAATTTACTAAGACCATACATATATATCATCAACAATTGTGATGCAGTCATAGTTAGGGGTCTCAATTAAGAGACACCTTCTACTGTGCTACCTAAAAAAATTAACGCAGTAAAATAAAAACAACAATAATTTTATATTTATTAATGATAAAATGATAAATTTAATACAACCAAATATGTATTAAAAAAAACTATTAGCATAAGCATAGGTAGGTGACATTTATTATAATGTGCCATTATGTAAAAATAAGAAAATTAATATATAAGTTTATAGTAGAGACAAAATTATGTAAAGAGTCATGTAGAAGGTAAATAGTCAAAAGTGGAATTCGAAAAGATGTCTTGTTGGATAAACCCAAAAAGGAGTGAATTAATAGAGGATAATATTGTATGATCAGAGAATCACAATCCATGACATTTTGGCCATAGGGATGAGTGAGAAAAACTTTAATGGATAAATTATCAATTTTTTTAGTTTGTATTTATCGTTATGTTTTATTTTTTATTGTTCATAAGTGATTCAATTTCTATTTACTTTTTGAAATATTTATTGTAAAAATAATTATAAATTATAAGATCTACATTTTTTAATAATTAATTATCAACATTTTGATCCAATAAGTTTGGATCAAAACCTTGAGAATCAATTCTTAAAAAACACAAATTTTGTAATTTATTATTATTTTTCTGCATAGTTATGCTTTTCAATCGTACAACTAGTTGTTATTGTATTATTTCATATCCAACATTGGTGTGGCTACTCAAAATCCAATCCCAAGTCAATGAAAATAGGATTTATGTTAGGGGTTGTGAACCCATAGACTGTAGGAGTGGTCATGGCTCTGGTGATCAATGATGCATAAACCATGTTTAGTGATGCTTATGGTGGTGAACTAGGCATCTTAATTGTGTATTTTCAAGTGTCATGACTATGTGAAGATGCTCATGTGTTGCTTTATTTTCAATTAATGATTCATTATGAATTATATTGTGCTTTTCTTAGAATTATTCCTTGGTTATGCCATTGAAGAGGCTCTTTGTTGTGATGTCCTCCACAAGATCGAATATTGGCTATGTATAATATACATCAAGTTTAAGATACTAGTATTGTATGAGATGATTTTGTAGTGGAATTTTATATGGTAACTAAAGGTTCCAAGCACATTACGCCTATATATATTAGTTTTGAGTTGAGATATGCCATGGGAGTAGGCAATTATAACACATGCTACACAACATCTTAGTGCTCGAGACAACATAGCCATTCTAGGTTTGGCTCATCCCCTCCATGCATAGGCCTAAATTTCACATAGAAAGTGCCAATATATAGTAGCTCAAGATGACTAAAGTTTAGATATATATATATATATATATATATATATATATATATATATATATATATGGAGTTCCTCATCATGATAAGGAATTTATGGCAATGAAAGGATCTTTTATACTGATTAGATCTGGAGTATAAGGAAGTAATCAAATCTTATAGAAATGTTATGAAGATTCGTCCAAAAATGTGTTGTTGGTAGACATAAATAAAGGGAGTGAGCCATTATTTAGCATGGATAAATGAGTATTTTCAATTCAATTATGATTTATATAATACATAATACATGGTCAAAGATTCTCATTGCACATATACTAATATTAAGAAAAAAGCACAATTTGATAACTCATCATTATAGAAATGTAATGAAGATTCATCCAGAAATGTGTTGTTGGTAGACATAAATAAAGGGAGTGAGCCATTATTTAGCATGGATAAATGAGTAGTTTCAATTCAATTATGAGTTATATAATACATAATACATGGTCAAAGATTCTCATTGCACATATACTAATATTAAGAAAAAAACACAATATGATAACTCATCATTATAGAAATGTTATGAAGATTCATCCAGAAATGTGTTGTTGGTAGACATAAATAAAGGGAGTGAGCCATTATTTAGCATGGATAAATGATTAGTTTCAATTCAATTATGAGTTATATAATACATAATACATGGTCAAAGATTCTCATTGCACATATACTAATATTAAGAAAAAAGCACAATTTGATAACTCATTATAGTCATGTGTACAAGTTATCTTATGCAGGAGAAAGTGGTATGAATCTTATTCAATATAGTTGCTTTGGATAATAGTCTATTCATATTTGGTGATTCAAAAAAAAATTTGGTAAAGTTATAGGTTTGTAGAGGTTAAAAGCAAATTAAAAGTGTTTATAATTTTGTAAAATTATAACATGCATTCAGTGGTTATTTATATAATTAAAGTGGTTATAATAGAAGAGACCTGAAATGAGAGGATAAGGGTAGTAGTAGAAGAGACCAAACATGAGAGGCCAAAGGTAATATTAATAGAAGAGGTATGATAATTGAGGCTGAAACTAGTTAGAGAGTAAGGGATGCCTAGTAAATGAGGATGAGACTAGTTAGAGGAAAATGGATATTTTGATATAGAAGCTAATGTTAGGAATATATAGCATGCCTAAAATACATCTTAATATAGCAAAAATTGTAAAGCCTTTCATCTAAATGTCTCAGAATGAGACACCTATTTTTATCCATGTGACTATTAGTATAGATATAGGTGGGTGACATTTATCTTAATGTGTTATTATGTAAAAAGGAAAACATTATTATATAGTTGTCAAGTAGAGACAAAATAAATTAAAGAGTCATGTAAAAGGAAAATAGTCAAATGTGGAATTTGAATAGATGTCTTGTTGGATAAATGAAAAAATGAGTGAAGCAAAAGAGTACAAGCTTGTATGATTATAGAATCATAGCCTATGTACTTTCGGTGATAGGGCTAAGTTATAAAATCTTTAATAGAGAAATTATTAGTTTATCAAGTCCCTATTTTTTATCATGTTTTAGATATTATTACTAATTAGTGATTCAATGTATATTTACTTTCTAAAATATTTATTGTGCAAATAGTTGTTGTTGTATAATGTATTATTTTATATCCAATACAAACATACACATAAACCTTAGGGTTATAAACATCATAATGTTACTCCAAGTCCTTTCAAGGACATAATTCAATACAAATCCCTTCCCTAATCTATACACAAATATCTACTACTGCCCCTACTAATAGTTACACTCTAGACATTTACCTCATGCATTTTGAGTGAATTTTCACATGTGTAGGGATCCACTTATATATTCATAATATCCACCTACTTAAATTAATTGTGCTCAACAACCCACTAATGCCAAAAATATCAAATTATCTTAATAAATCGAGATGCACTAAAGTCTAAAACCATTAAATTCTCCAAGTAGTTCCACTAACTCATAATACATCACCATTTAATGTCATATTAATTCTATGATTTCTGATGTTAGCCATACCCTTAGGTAGATATCATGCTCTTAAAGAAAAGTACCACCAAGCCCTCAAATGACTCATGTTAAACTAAATTACAAGAGGCATCCAAAAAAAATATATACACTCAATGTAGGTTACCACTATGCCTCTATGGTGAGATGCAAGAAGCATATTCATCCTTATGCAATTGCATAATAGAAAAATAACTTTGGTAAGAAATAATTATAATCTAATTATTGGAAATGAATTGTAAACCATATAAACATATAAAGGATTCATCATCATTTATTACTAGTAATATATTCATGTTTTTGGTTGATGCAATATTATTTGTTGGCATAGATGCTCCTGCAACACACACACTATAGTTAATTAAAAAAATTGAGCATATTGTTACACACTAGATCTAGGTGATAGAAACACCCTTTATTCCTTTTATAAAGGAATTGGCTTGCTCTTGCACCATGAAGAATACCTATTGCATTCTAATGTATAAGGTCAATGAACAAAGTAAAAAACTACCCTCCTAAAAAATCACATCACTTAATTGATGTGCTAGATGACACTTCCATTGGGTAAGTCTCCTCTATTTGTGATGTAAAATCCTATTTTCATATTGATTTCGTCACTACTAACTAAAACCAACCTACAATTATCATGACTCACACCCTCTCTTTCCTTCCTATGTGGGGTAACACTTTTCATCTTCACACCATTACTTTTCTTCCTTTTTGTGGTATAGATATTCATTTTTGTGCACACTACCTCTTCATCCCCATGCAAGTATTCATCACGTATCCATGTGACCAAATGAATTTGGTGAGAAATATCTCCATTCTCCTCCTCAAATGAAATAAAAATATGAATTTTCCATCCTTTTTCACTTGTATAGTACTCCTTATCACATAATAAAACATAATGTGATCATACCAACATGGCCTCCCTCAACAAAATATGACATGTACCCATTAGTAAGATGTCACATATAAACTTATCCATGTATGTGAAAATATTCATCTCCAGTTCACATTTATCCTACATAATTCTATCCTAATCCTCCACTAACCATAACACTTTGTAAGGATTTGGGTGTGTCTAAATGTAGATGATATTTATGAATTACATTATATCTCATTCTTTTACACTTAGCAAACTCAGACCTTGGTTGTTCCTCTCAGTCTATACCTTCCTATGTATGCAAGTCTTGCATATGCTCTCTCTTGTCCCCCTTAGCCTATCTCTTAGTCTGACTAGTATTATGTTGATGACCCAGGCCTTATATCTTGTCCAAAATGATTTAAAATTTCTTATCTTCCACCTCTCCAAGTTTTAATTTTGCACCTATTTTCCTCCTTCCTGGACACTTGCATCCCAAACAAATACCTACATTGACACATGTGTCCTAATCTAATGTAAGTATCTAGTGCCTTAAATTCATTTAATTTTCAAATTAAATGTATCCTAATGGTTGGCCTAAGTGTTTTAATGTGATATATTCTCTAAAGTGATTGGTATGAATACAAGACCAACCATCATTCATACCCACCTAGAAACTTTTTACCACCTAGAAACTTCTTACCTCTCAAAAGACAACTTACCAAAAATCACTCAATCAAGAATTCAAGTGAGAAAATATTCCATTTTTTCTCTTATTTCCATATCAGTCATAGGGACAACACATATACAATTTTAAAGTACAAAAGGATCAATCAAAGATCTACAATTTTCTAAGTTACAAGTTAGGTCACTATTATACATGCTTACTATATGTTGCATGATTCATAAACAAGACAACATATAGTGGATAACTACATAATTTTTAGGCCCTATTCAAAAAATTGGATATGTAGGCAAAGCTCATTGACATAGGGGTGTTTGGAGAAACTCAACACTGTGTGCCTACTAACCCATTTTTCCCATAGCCACTATGAATATGAAGAAATAAGGTTTGATCATTCGAAAAGGAATAATATTATGTGACCTATATCTGAATGCACTAGATTAAAGGTAAAAGTAAACACAAAAGCATCTAGATGGTTGCATCATGTTTTAACAATTATTCCATACAGGATTTTGCAACCAACCTAGACACTAGCATTGACAACACTATCATAGGCTGATGAAAGTGTTTGTGGCTACAAAGGCACTTAATCTAGAATTTGGTGACTATTGGAGAATATTACTGTAGTGTGATTTTTTCATGTTCTAGACCTAGATATATATTATCATCAAAACTAGCTAAGTATATTCTTTATTTGTCATTTTCATATCTAGCATAGTTGTAC
Source organism: Torreya grandis (assembly GCA_037957365.1). NCBI lineage: Eukaryota > Viridiplantae > Streptophyta > Pinopsida > Cupressales > Taxaceae > Torreya > Torreya grandis. The sequence continues at coordinate 5,535,019 of JARHVA010000210.1, forward strand.
TTTACATTTTTAACATATCTTAGTATAATAAATTTAGTATATGTTGTATATATTTTTTTCAATTAACTTGCATGCTATAGATTTATTTATTACCCTCATGTTTATTCATTTCTATATTTTTAACCCTATCTATCCCAATAGGATCCACAAATTTTAGGGTTAATCACTTCATTCCCAAACCCAACTTCATCACCATCTCTATGGACATGATATTTTCCATGATTTTTCTATATATGAAAAATTTATATAAATTAATTCTTATCTGGAACTTGGTTGAGAAAATATGTGATAAACGATTATTTAAGGTGTATGGAAACTATTTCATCAAAAAAAAAATATAGGGATTTTGGTATCTTTCAATAAGGAGTCTCAAGGTAGATTTTAGGCTTAACAGAGTGACAAAGGTGAAGTCCCAAGCTCACATTGTTTGCATCTTATATATTTAAGTCTAACAGGGACCACATTTCCACTAAGTATTCACACTTACTCCATAGGCCAATGGAGTCCACATCAAACCCAATCAGATTATTGAGTGGATTGGATAGCCTAATTGGTTTGTTACCCCATAGATTTCTCAAACAAACATCAAGGTATCCTTAATTGTATTGTAATTCATAATGAATCTATGACCTCAAAAAATCCCCATGGAATCTACAGTGATCTCATAGAATTCATAGATTTTGTAAGTCCATGGAGGTGGCATGTGTCGCAGTCATAACTTATTTAGGGATATCATACTCAAAGTCAAAAAAAAATCCATAGTCCTTAGGTGGAAGTGTGAAAATTATTAAAATGATATCTAAAGACTCCACTAGACTATGAAATAATGTGTGAAATATTATTCATAAATATTGATGTGTGATCAATTATGTTTTATAATTAAGATAGTCCATATGTCCACGAAGGAACAAAAATATCATGGGAATAACTTTGAGGTCATGATACAAAGACCTTAGGATTGTGACATGTGGCATAATTTTATGATCCTTGCATCTATGTTTATTAAATTGATATCTATAATGAGAATTGGCACTAAGGATACATGTTTTGAAACAATTTGTTGAATGGGGTGTTATGGGTTTGATTGGAAAGCTCTTGATGAGATATTTTAGTTGTTTGTAGCTATGAGGTAGTTAAATTAATGATGTGTTCAGTCTTACAATAAATTCACCTAGAATCACAAATAATGTGAGATGGAATTTAATAAGGCCAACAAGTGAGATAATGAAAGGGTCACTAGTAGAGGATTAAAAAGGGGAATTTTCCTTTTGAAAGAGGATATTTGGTAGAGTACATAGAAGAGATCAAGGAAAGCTAAAATTGAATATATATATATATATATATATATATATATATATATATATATATATATATATATATATATATATATATATATATATATATATATATATAATGAAGAGAGAAGGTATGAGAAGGTTCCAAAGTTATGAGGGAAAAGAAAGGCCATGCTTATGGATTAGATAAAAGATTAAATAAATGGGACATAGATCAAAGAGGGGCCATAGTAGAGGAAGTTACAAAGTCTATAAATAATTTTTTTAGATAATAATCCTGAAGAGGCTTAGAGGTAGACTATAGAACATAAAATAGATAGTCACAAAGTCACTGAATGCAATTGAGTGCAACACATAACTGATTATTTCACCACATGTGGATGCATTAATTAAGGTTGTCGATGTATTTTAAATCTATAATATTGCATAAAATACATGCAATGATAAAACCGTAGTTTCCTGCACATAAACCAAATTTGAATAAAATAGTTGGGGGATGGATTAGGTGAAAGGGATTGAGTTGGAATAGCCTTGGTCAATACTCATTGAAATACCAAGTGTTTCACTACATTGTCAATCTTTCATAGAGGTCTCAATTTACAACGTAGTTCTCTCACTTACGTGTATGTGTGGAATGATGAACATAAATATAAATGTTATTTCTTCAATTTTACCCTTGCCAAAAATATGTAGATGAAGATTCAACCTTGAATATAGCTTTATCAAACATATAGGTAGAACATGAAAATATTTGAATATCTTTCAAAAATGAGGATAATATTTGAATAGCTTTCAAGAGTGAGGATCAACTGATGGTTTGAATTAGGGAAAGAAATACCCTTCGCCAAACCCTTGGAGATATAGTTAGCCAAAAGATTGTTGAATCCCTTAGCAGCGAGAACATAGAGAGGAGCTAGAGGTCACCCCTGTTTGATAGATCTGTGAAGCTCAAGCGTTGAGATTGAGAGCCATTGATAGTAATACAAGCATGATCATCCTAAAAGTATATTAATAGTTTTCACAAACCTAGGACCAAAACCAAGAGCCTAAAACATAACTATAATGAAAAACTATTCAATTTGATCATAGTCTTTCTAAAAATCAATTTTATTGAATAACGCCTTCTAATTGGACATCCTCGCTCATTTCATACCTTCCCTTTAAAAGCATAAAAGAATGAATAATAA
>JARHVA010000210.1:6290000-6362500 GCA_037957365.1 Torreya grandis
TTTATTCAATTCTACATGTTCCATTAAACCCATCATATATTCTACTTGATTGTGTAGAGTTGATCCTAGAATAAAATCAATATGATGTTGGATGTCTCTCTTTGTTGCTAAACCATATGGTAACTCATCATGTATAACATCTACATGTGATTTTAACACTTTTAATGCTTATGCTACTATTTACATCACTTTTATGTCTTTTTTCTTTTCTATTAATACATAACAACAACTTGTCATCTTCATGTATTTGATAAATTATTTTGTGGACAACATACTTTTTTCATGCCCTTCTTCTTTAAGAGGCAATAAAACTACATTTGTACTGCCTTTCAAAAATGCATATGTATTATTTGTTCTATCACAAATTATATTTTTGTCATATTGCCATAGATTTCCCAATAATACATGACATGCATCCATTGGAATAATATCACACCATATTTCATCTCTATAAGTTTATCGTATAAAAAACATGATCAAACAACTTTTATCTATTGTAACTCATTTCCTTTATTAAACCATGAAAAATGATAAGGATAAGGATGTTTTTCACATTATAATCTTAGTTTCTCTACCATTTCTTTAAAAACTATATTTTCACACTACCACCATCAATAATTAATTTGTATATCTTACCTCCTCAAGTGCACCCTGTTTAGAAAATATTTTTATGCAACCATGAATCGCCTCTTTCTTTATTTTGCATATCTTCTTTCCTTGGAGCTATCATTGTTCTCCTTGTCATGATATTTTTTCCTATGTCTACTGTTGTAATCTCTATTATTTTTTCTTCTATTTCAGCCTCAACAAAATTTACTCTTTGGTGATCCTCTTACCTTGTTTCTTGTTCATGATAGTGAAAACACTCAAATTCTATGTGTCCTTCTTCACATATGTAGTAAACATAATTTTTACGTATACCATTGCATCCTCTCACTTCCATAGCCTCTACCTCTCTAAAATCCTCTTTCTCTTTGTTGATATTAAAACTCTTGACTATTATCCTATCTTTTTTTTTTGTATCATGGAGTGATCCTCCTCTAGAAAAATTAAATCCACCTTACTCCCTTACTAGAGGTGATTATCCTCTTTTTTGACTAATTGATCTTTTAAAAGGCTGTCTATTTTGTTTTTATTATGCCTTAAAACCTAACTGATAAGCCTCTTCTATGAAAATTATTTTATGCATGCTCAATTCATCTTTAATAGAAAAATTCAAACCATTTACATACCTTATAGTCATATGTTCTTCTATCTTTTTTATTTTCCACTTGTATGGAAAGCTTGTAAAAATCATTTGTATATTGTTGTATACTATGATCCTTTTTCCTTAAAATATAGAATATCTTGCGTATAATTTGCGCAAAAACTATAGGAAGAAATTTTTACCTTGTCTTCTTCTCCACCTTGTTCTAAGTGTTGATATTTTGTTTACCCTTTCTCTATCTCTCTTTCTACATGTGATTCCACTAAATAGTTGCATGATCCTTAAATTTTGTGCATACAAACTTTACTTTATTATCTTCTCTCATACTTTTCCATTCAAAAAAATTTGTTATGATATTTAACCATTCTATCAACTCCTCTAGTTTTAAACGACCTCCATACTCTAAAAATTCAACCTTGATTCCTTTGTTCCTTCCCTCTAAAACCCAAACCATCCTTTCTTCCATTAATGATGATCATTATTTTTATTCCTTATTTTTTTAAATCTCTTATTCATTATCTATCTATTACTCTATTTCCTCTCCCTCTTTCCTTTATCTTTAATTTGTGATAATCATAGTTAATTGTTCCACTCACTTCTAAAAATGTTTCATACTCTGATTCATCTATATAATTATTCATCATCCTCTTGGAACATATACACTTGTTATTTATTCCTAGAATACTATCCTAAAATATAATTTCAAAACCCAATATAAATTCATAAAGATATTACCTCCAAAAGTCAAAATTTCTCTGATGCCAGATGATGAATCCATAAACTAACAAACCATAAATATCATTTGGCATAAACAATACCCATAACTTCATGAAAACTATAATATTTATTGATTTACCTTGACTAAATAAAATCATTACATAATATATTTTAAATAAACCTCAACTCAAAATTGAAGTTCACATTATTAAAATTAAAAAAAAAAAAAAAAAAAACTACCCTGAGTTAATTACCCATTATATAAAGAGCAACTTGTGTTTCATAATAAATTTTGGATGCAAGTTTAGATGAGCCTAAAATTTTAAGAGCATCCTATAAACATGTAAATCATGATTTTGGATGTATTCCAACCCAAGTTCATGTCCATTTATAAAGTTATCCTTTTTTCTCTATTTTTAACATGACTAAAAATATTAGAATGTAATTTTAGACCCCTACATGATCTCATATGGATCTCAAACATCTTATAATTGGCCCTAACTAGAGAATCAGGTTATGGTTGCATGTTTATTTCATTTATATTTATTTTATCATGAAGGAGAGTTCATTCGGGTTAACAAGTCAAAATTTATTGCCTCTATAATATAGGTCTCTACATCACTTTCCACTACTACAAATCATATTGGATAGTAAATTTCATCCCTACAAAGTAGACATCGGGGTCACCCAAAAATATGTCCATTATAAATCAGGCTTTGATTTTGATTTGACACAATTATTTCAAATGAACGTAAACTCACTAGACAATATTTATTTACCACTTAACCTATATCAACTTAAATTTATAATATGCTAAAAACTATGATTAGAAATTAGATAGTTAATTCTAGACATAACTATAAATAAAATAACTTATTAAATTTAATAACAATGGACAAAATATTAACCTATTGACCAAATAAATGACTTTAGACTAAAGGCTTTTTTTAACAATAAACCATTATATAGTAACAAACCTATTAATACTAAACTTGGATGAGAGGGAAAAAACAATTATAATTGAAGAAACTCACCTGATCTGGGAACAGTTCTAATGATCACCTAAGAAAATTTATAGGTTATGAATTGTCTAGTCTTCTCTTAGACTAGGAAGCTGACTTGGATGATAGTGCTAAGGAAGATGAACAATTGTAACAGCAAGATGAACAACTACAAACTCAACCACTAGATGGTGTTTTTCAGTTTTAGATAACAACAAAACCTTCCTCTACTTAAGGCCCGATCAGTGATAGAGTAGAGTCTTCATTGTTTGATATATTGAGAGGTTCCACCTAGTTTTCATCTTCTCCCATCTATACCAGTTCTAGTTTATAGTGTTTGGTAAATGATGTGATTAACTATCCTATTGCATCAACTCCCCCAGTGTAGGCTACTATCAACAAATGGGACCCTATAGACATTAATCCATCTGAGATGAGAAAGAGAAGAGTTTGGCCATGGTTTGTTGCTATCAGGTCTTCTTGTGCCCTATGGATGATAATGACCCCAAGAAAGGGCTATCATATGATGACTTCTCAAACATGGTGAACCCCTTCCATGAGTACAGTGCCTTTTGTAAATCTAGACTAGCCCCTAACAACATGTCTCCAATGGTGAGGTTTGAAGTAGGTTCTATGGCATCTTCTTCCCCTATTTCATATGTTCCCTCTTCTTCATTCTTTTTGGGTAACCTTCATGTGTCCTTCTCTAATGAATTTCCTAATCTATATCTTTTTGATCAGGCCATACTGGATATGGAAATAGAGTTGGGAATTTGTTGTTTATTTAACAAATGTGTGTGTTCTCCACTCTCTATTATAGACCTAGATCATTGGGACAAGGTTGTGTGGATCTCCTTTTAATATCCTTCTTACACCTTAATTAGCCACAAATTCTTTTAACTGGTCTTTAGCTTCTCTTCGAATCATGAATTTTGTTTGGTCTTTGGGGCCCTAGTTTGTTGGCTAATTTGGGGTGTTTTCATCTTTGTGTACTTTGTTATTTAATCTTGTAAACATTGTGGTGACTATGGCATCCCTTTGGGTCATGCTCTAAAATATCTACTCTCTCATTTTGAGAAAGGAAGAACACATTGAGATGTTGATCAATCAAGTGGGATCTTTTGTGAAGTTTGACAAGGATTCCCTAGAGAATATATTAATGAGATTTTATGAAATTATAAATATCTCCAAACTTATTTAGTATGCCATTCATATTTATTCTTCATAGGGCTCATGTCTCTAATTTATTAACTTTGAAGGATTTTCAATCAAATGTTTGCACTACAATCTCATCGAGCACTGAGCTTTGGGTGTTCTTCTAGGGGAATTGCAAGTGTTCCTCACTCTCAGTTGGTTTGGAATAAAAAATAAGGATACATAAATTAGGACTTCTTATGGAATAATCTATCAATTGCTAGGCTCTTCTCCTCCTCCCTTATTGAGGGATCCTCTTCCAAATACTTTGGTCTATTCCTGGAATGATGTTAATTCAGTTGGTCCCACTACCCTTCTCATCCCATTGGCCTACTTTACGTCCCCCTCTTGTTCCCCTCAAGCTAATATAAAAGCCCCTTTAGATACAATAGGAAAAAGGAAGGGTCAAAAGATGGAAGTAGAAAGGTTTAGGTCCAATGTTGAAGACTTGTTGAATGAAAGGAACTAATGGACTATATAATCCATCCTCTCCCATCATCGTGGAAGAAGACTCACCCCAACCATTGGTTGATTTGTTGTTGATTACTTTTGGGTGTTTTCACTAGCTAGCTTTTGGTGTTATTGATTTCTTTCACTGAAGATACCTTGCCTATTCCTAGCTTCCCCTCTATGGAATTTTGGCTAATGATTAGCTATTGATTATGGAATTTCAATGCAATTGGTTATTTTTCATGGTTATTTTGGTTGTAGTATTTTTTATTATTTGTATACTCTTTGTTTTTATGGGTTTTATTTGGCTTGTCTCTGGTTTTCCTATTGATGTTGGTTGCCTTTGTATCAGGGTGAGTGGTCTCATCAAAACCTTCTCTTTTACCTAATAAAACTAAAAAACAAACCTATTAATAATTCAAACTACTCTATTTGACTATCGACCATACCAAACTATTAAAAAAGCTTAAAGGTAAATCATTCCATAATCTGACATCATCAAAGGTCATATTATGGACCAAACTAAAATAAAAAAAACTTAAAATATAATATTATATATTAACAAGCTAAAACTAAAAATGACTTTGGAAACAAAACTTTAACAATCTATGAATATGACAAAGGACAACGTGGAATGTATTTACATTGCCTATCCATTACACTGGACTCTCCCCATACTATCTTGGATTTAATATCATGATTTTCATATGCCAATATGTCAATAAGAGGAACAACATTGAAATTAATTATGGCATAGCCTATATAATCCTTTATAATTTCATCTACACCTTTATCTTCACTCATTCTCCATCTAACTTTAGGGGTTTTCCATTCTCCCATCATTTTAACAAGCTAATCTCTAATACTATAGATTTTGAGATGAAGAGCTCCATTATATTCTCCCTTGTCAAAAGAATATGAATATGAGATATTTGATGACCTATAATTTCTTAAATTCATGACAATAAAATTAGAGATGAACCTTCTCACTAAAAACATGCTTTCAAGCCTAGAATTTTTGTTCGTGATTATGACATAATGCACCCTACATGGTGCATGCTGATAATTTTAAATATTTTTCAGTTCAACTAGAAAATAGAGGTGTTTGGCCTTGATATTTTTAGATCCACCAAAAAGCTTCACTCTCACTCCCAAATTATCCACCAAAAATACCAAAAACTAACACTAAATAAACCAATATTATTTTTTCTCAACAAAATAATAGTTTTTAAACCAAAAAACTTATTTTCTACATTCCCATAGGCTATCATAGGTCTTATGAATTTCAAAAAAATAAAAATAAAGTGTTTCCCTTCATTTTTTTAATTCCGTTTCCTATAATTAAAACATGCTCTGATACAAAATTTATAAATTGAACTTAGCTTTGCACAATTAAAAAAATTACTTTCAATATTTAACAATCACACATTTCATATAGACATGTGATCTCTTATAGATAAGCATTATATCTTTATCACAAAATCCCTACAATATTTCTATAAACCCATTTACGTGAGTTTATAAATAAATTATATATAAAAGTTATAATATGCTAACTAAATTACATCCCAAATAGTGTGTGTACTAACTATAAAAGATTCAATAGAAATGCATTTCCAATACTGCAATACATTTCTAAGTTTGCATTACATTTCCAAGCATGTGATGCATTTCCAAGGCCGGGATGAATTTTGAAGCTTGTGATGTATTTTGAAGTCTGTGATGCATTTCTAAGCCTACATTATATTTCCAAGCATGCGATGCATTTCCAATTTTATGATGTATTTCATAGCATGTGATGCATTTTCAAGTCTTCAATTCATTTTCAATCCCACAATACATTTCCAATCATGTGTGATTCATTTCCAAGCAAGTGATGCATTTCAAAGCATGCAATGCATTTCAAATCCCATGATTCATATCCAATCATGTGATGTATTTCCATTTTTGTGATGTATTTCCAAGCCCAAAATACATTTCCAAGTATGTGATGCATTTCCAAGCCTAAGAGTGTGATGTGTTACTAAACCTGCAATGCATTTCTTAACTTGTGATGTTTTTCTAATATTTCAAGGGTGATACTCTTCCAAACTTAATATTATTTCCCTTATGTTAATGTTTTATTTAATCCATATAATGCGATGATAAAAAAAATTAAATTTATTGAATAAAATTTTGTCATGATATTTGTTCTTAATATAATACATTGTATTCTTGCTTAGTCTATTTCATAGTTTCTATTATAAAAAACAAGTGCTTATAATATGCATGATAAATATATATATTTTTAAAATGCACATACTTTAAATGATTTAACTTATGATATCATATCTCGAGATGAGTTTACTGAAAATATTTTTTAAAATTTTAAAAAAAATGAAAAAACATTCTTCTCTTCCTAAAATTATGAAAATGGCAAATGGAGTTGTACACGCACGTGCACACACATGCATAAAAACCAAAAATATCCTAATTGTTAACGGTGAAGAAACTAACAACAACATTAGGTCATACAACACAATCTAGCAAACTCCCAAATAAGCAAGAGCATCATAATATCTTTAGAATAGTCCATCATCTAAATCATAAAAATATACATTATCATGCGTGAAGTAAAATATGTTCCCTAATATATCTCATATTTGAAGCATATCAAGTCTCTTAGGAGAAATTATTTTCCCAACATTTATGAAACCCCAATCCCACAATCCATATTTCCACACCCTCAACCTATTTTAACAAGCTAGTGCAGTACTCACCATTTAATAAGGGGGAATTCCACTCACTTTACAATATTAGTAAGGGTAGAATTATAGATATCTAGAAATAATAATTTAATCATTTTATAAATCTCATCAAGGCAGGTTCTTTTATAACAAAGTGAACCATATAAATAACTAGGGGTTTGCTAAGAATGAACATAACTCTTAGAGACATGCAATTATCATAAGATGTTTAATAAAAGAAAAACACTCTTCATTAAAACATTTAAATCATCCATCTTACGTTTAAAATTTAAAAGTCATTGATCCTTCTAAATAAAGAAATGATATTTGGGTGTCATTTATTCTATGTCAAACTACCTACAAAATAAATTATTTCAATTGTTGGTCCTAAACCTAATTTTCTAAATTAATCCTTAAAATGTCTTGCATATCCTCAACCTTTCACTCCCCTATCATTGAATCCACAACATCCATGCCCAACATTGATTTTATTAAACTAACAACACTAATGTATGATAGGTTGAAGATTTTAATGTATGATATGGTATACACGGCTTACCAGTAAATTTAAAAGAAAATGAATTGTAAAGTGTATGCATCTCTTTAAAAAGACTAGGTCACGAAAAGACATGCTCTTTTAAAGAAATGATTTGTTTTCAAAAGATTTATAAAAAAAAGAAAGAAGATAGTTGTGACATGAAAATGATGTAAATAATTTCTAAAAATTAGATTAAGAAAAAATATATTTTTTTAAAAGAAATTATTTTTCAAACGATTTTTAAAAAATGAAATAAAATGGTTGTGACACGAAAATAATGGAAAAAATGTGTAAATAAAAATTTACAAAAGATTGATATTAATAGTTTTATTTATTAAAATATATATAATTTACTAATATTTATATAAATTTAAAAATATTTAAGTAGAAGGGAGAAATGATTGATTCATTTATTATTGAAATATTTTAGGATGATTTTATTATTAAAAATAATAAATCGAGGATTATGTAGTAAATTGTTGGTGAAAATATGGCAAAAATCTTTACAATTTTTTTGTTGGTCGTGTAAAGCCAAGTAAGGGCAAAATAAAAAGTGAGCCCTTAAGGCAACCGTGTTGGTTGGGAAAAACTCATTAGGTAAAACCAAAAAACTAAGAAAATCCTAAAATTAGTAGTGAACACTATAGAGCATCACTGTAGACCGAGACATTGGGAATGGCCACAACTGTAGAGAGAACTGTGATCATCACTACAACCACCACCGCCACTACAATGATGGCTAAACCAAAGAAATGCATCCATAATAGCCACAGACATGATTGTTACCTCCATTGTATAGCCAAAGAACACACCAAAACACTAACCAAGGCTATAACAAATTGTAGGAGTAAACCCTAAGCACCACCACCAAACAAAAAATGAGCACGAAGACCTAGTAGATAGAGCACAAATGTTAAGCAGGCCGAACATGAATGCCACGCTGAATAGAAAACACAGATAAAAAACACAAGAAATACACGGCACAAAAAAATGCAAGACGCTGAAACCAAGTGATACACCAGAGGTGCCATGACAACCCTCCTGAACTCCCCTAACCTTTTGCACTCGTTGAACCATGCTCAACCCAAAGAAATATTAAAATTAAGGTTTCAGAGTAAGGGAGGAAGATAGGCAATGTCTCACTCCCATTTTTTGTCCTCTACCAAATGGTTGATCCATTTAAGATATTTTAATGAAAATATTAATAATTATGTGGAGAGAAAATAATGTGAATATAATACATGATTCAAAAATATTTAAGTAAAAAGGAGGAAATGGTTGATCATTTAAAATATTTTAATGAAAAATATTAATAATTATGTGAAAAGAAAATAAAGTGAACATAAAATATGTTGTTAAACCTATTTTATATATAAAAAAAATTAATGATTATATATATATATATATATATATATATATAAACAATGAAAATAAGATTACAATAGAGGAAGAAAAAGTTCTGAAGTATAGTTATATACACTTTGAAAGTGTTATTGGGAGGTCATTGAAAAGTATAAGAGAATAAATGGTAACATATAAATAATGAGAAAATAAAAAAGGTTATAAAATTATAAATTATAGTTAATAAAATATTTAAATTATGTTATGATTAAAGGATTTATATAAATAATTAATATTTAATATTTATGAGGAAGAATTATTGTTTGAAAAAAAATCTAATATTTAGAAAAGGAGATATGGTTGATTTATTTAATAGATTTTAAGAAGAAATGATATTAATTGTGAAAATAAAAAGAATGTAATTATAAGATATATCATTTAATCTATTTTAGGTGGGGAAATAGATATGAAAATAATAATATAATATAGGAATAGAAAGCTCCATATATCTTTATAAATTATTGGAATGTTATCAAGATGTTATATAAAAGTATAAACAAATGAATAATAATACATAAACTATGAGAATATAAAAAGTTTATTTTGAAATAAGTATGGATTCAATCCATATTTATATCGAATGGAGTTTTTTTTAGTGAATGTAAACTATATTATATATAATATTTCATATTTTCTTGTTTTCGTATATATGGTTATCGAGTTATGTTGATGAGTATCTTATAATGTTAAGGGAATGGTGGTGGGCTATAATATCTATGAGTGCATAACATTAATAGGTGATCTTAATTTTAACATCTATTTTTCTTAAAACTATAATATCTTAAACAAATGATAGAATTCAGACTCCTTTTTTCTTTCTAAATCCAATATTACAATATAATTCAATTGAAACTATTTATAAATAATCAAAAAATTAAAAAAAAATTAAAAAAAATTAAATTAAATTAATATTTATTAATTATTTTCAATAAATAAAATATATACGTTAAAATTGATATCTCTATATTTTTCACATACATTTAAAATTCAAAATATATAACTAATTATTAATAGATAGAACAACTAATACAAAATACTATTAAAATGATTATCATTAGAATTGAGATTATTCCTTCTTCCCAATTTTTCGGGTGACAAGATCGCCATACGGAAAGTATCTTTCCCTTTTATTTATGAATTTAAAATGAATGTCTTTTATTTTCTTCTTTCTTCAATTGTCAATCTCATGCTCAGACTTCCATATAATTTATCCGACTTGTGACGATAAGAAGTTTGTGGCATCCTGCATTTGGAATCTTTGTGGGCTGGATTAAATTGTATTCTCATTATTATAAGACTTGGGGTGTATTCTCATTAAATGGAAATAACTTGATATGTTTTTCTTTTGTTAGCCAAAAGAAATATCTTTATAAATATTTAATTAAGTTTATAGTAGATGTAAAAGATTAAATCGGATCAAATTAATTAATATTATTATGAGAGAAATATAAATATCTAAAGATTAGAGATGTTTGTTGATAATTGTTAGATTTTAAGAGTGAAAAATAATATTCAAGGATATAAAAAGATGGTTCAAAAAACTCGGGACAATTAGATTAAAAATTTCAAAACATGTGTTTAAAGTTTGTATTGTTTGGAGCATCATGTTCTATTTCAGAGAAAAAAATCAAGTATATGAAATATACTTTGACAATTTTATTTTTCAATTTAGGGCTTCAAAAAAATTAGCCACTTTTTCATACCTCCATTTATATTATTAGGAAAATGAATTTCTTCTCCTTTCCTTAATTGGATAGTTAGATTTAAAAATTGTAAGAAAACCAAAATATGTATTGGACCCTACATCATACCAAAAAATAAGTGAGATATCTTGATATTTTTCAAGCTCTTCAATGTTGTATGAGAACAAAAATAATATTTTGATAATTTTAATAATTCATCAACTAAATAAATCACTACAATGCAATTTATCATTAATATAAACTTATGTACTTCAATGAATATTCTAATGATGATTTGATTTCTCTAAAAACTAGTAAATATTTCATATATTCCTATGAACAAATAATATTTTCAATTTTATTCTTTTTGAATGTCTTATATAAATGATCAATGTCTCAATATAGTAAGATGTAAGTATATTTATAAATGATTTGAATTCATATTAGAACCATATTAATGTATAAAAAAACATTAAACAATCAAAAAATGAAAATGATGACATGATAAAAGTCATAAAAAATTAAAAAGTGTTATACTCTTAATTGTTACCATATATATAATTAAGATCTAAATTACACTCTTAATTATTACAGAATTCTTGAAAATAAATTTAACACATATAATCATCTTTTTTAGGCTCCAAAAACGCTACTTAATTTCTTAAAATCTAACATATATCACACAAAATCTTCACCTTTATTAAAACCTTGATCAATTTACATTTATTCATAAAATATACAATTAATTATATTATTAAAAAAAAACCTATACAATACATTTAAACACAAATCCCAATGGAAAACCAAAACCAAAATGAACTATAAAATAGACACATTCAAGCATTGAATGAGTGAAAATTAGGAGCGTATGAAGATGTTAAAAGAAAGACTAAGACCACGCCGAAATTAAAACAAAATACATTATTACTGTTCAATCCAACTCCATAATGTGTACGAGTTCGAGCATTTACTTGAATAAATAAATACAAATAGTTTTCATCAATGAGTAAGAGTTTATTACTCTTCAATTCAATTTCATAATAGGTATGAATTAAAATATTTATTTGAATAAATAAAAATAATTTTTAAAAATAAATAAACGAATGATTTTAATTATATTTACAAGATTTGTTTTTACCTTTTAAATATATTAAATTTTAAAATAAATAAATTATAGATATGGAACAATCTTGAAGATGTAAATAATTATTTAATTATTACAATAAAGTAGGATCTTGAAAATATAAAAACATATATGATGTAACTTGAATCATATTTTAATAATTTCTTTTTAAAATTGTTAGAATTTTTGGTAAGGGAAGATTGAGAAAAATAAAATAGTATTGCTTACCACTTATGCTCCTTTTTATTTCCAAGCAATGTCATTCTCCTCTTGAAATATAAAAGTATTACATAAAAGTCTTTAAATAAATTTTAACTCAAAATTGAAGTGGACATGCAAAATTAAAAAATCTATAACAATAATAAACTATTTAAAGTTAATTGTTTTTACTATAAATAATAACCTGCTTTTCTTAACAAATTTTGTATGCAATATCAAATAGACCTAGAATTTTAAACATATCCTTTAAATAATAAATCCATGATGTTGGCCGAGTTTCAGCCTAAGTTCACATCTAGTTATAAAGTTATCTTATTTTTTTAATTTTTAGCATGACTAAAAACACTAGAATGGAATGTTAGTCCTTTAGATGATATCATATGGCTCTCCAAACATCTTATAATTGGCCCTAACCAGTGAATCTGTTTATGGCTTCATTATTATTTTATTTATCTTTGTTTGGTGCAAACAAGAGCTCAAGTAGGTCAATGAGTCAAAAGTTATGGCATATAGAAGATAGGTCCTCCACCATTTTCTTATGGTTGAAAACAACTCGACACCTACAATTGCTTTGATTATATTCCTACCATTTATTATTTATCAATATTTTTCAAATCCCATTCTAAAATCCAAGTTTTGTCTTCTTAGTTTAGTCCTTCCCACTATACCAAATACATGTTATAACTTGTTTGTTCTATGTTCATTATCTTCTTATCCAAAACCTATATTATCTTCTATTTATTCTTCCTTGGTACCTATTTCTTCTAATCCACTTCTTCATATTATTCCCCTTTACTATATTCTCTATGAAATTAATATAAATTTTAAATATCAAATATTAGAGAGATAATAAAATTTTATGGTAAACTCACCTCATAAACATTGTCATTAATTTTATTCATAATTCTACACAGATTGATTTTCCTACACTTCAACTTGTTGTACGTTCATTTTAATATATATATATATATATATATACATATATATATACATATATATATATATACATATATATATATATATACATATATATATATATACATATATATATATACATATATATATACATATATATATATATATATATATATATATATATATATATATATATATATATATATATATATCATCACCAAATCTGCTTCTTCAAATATCGTTGACCTTATTTTTACATATGTTGCTACTTTATACTTTCCTGTAGCTTTCTTCTGACTTCTTCTTGTAATTGTTGTATGTGCTTTACAAATGCTTCTACATCATCACTAACTTGATCTACAATTGGTAACTACACCAAATCTAAAATACCCATAGGATTTATATTATAAATAATTTGAAACTGTGATTTTCCTGTTGATTTCTTCATTTAACTATTATATGAAAACTCAAACTATACTAAAGCCAAGTCCCATTGTTTGGGATTTTCTCCAACTATGCATCTCGATAAAATTTCCAAGCTCATATTTGCTACTTATATTTGTCCATCTATTTGGGGGGGGGGGGTATGCATTACTAAATTATAGTTTAGTTCCCAGTTTCTTCTATAGATCCCTCCTAAAGTGACTTATAAATTTTGTGTCCCTAACTGATGAAATGGTTTTTGAAACACCATGCAATCTCACAACATCCTTAAAAAGAGTTTAGTAATTCTAATTGCATCATTATAAAATGAACCATCTTAGAAAACCTATCTACAACAAAAAAAATGAATCATTACCTCTCTATGTGTTTATCAACCCCAACAAAAGTCCTATTGTAGGCTAAAATTGCACCCTTTGTGGGAAAATTTTGTAGGCTCTCTCACTCGTAGCTACAAGCATTGGGACAACCTGAGGCTGTGGGTATCCTATAGTGAATTTGAACCTTTACGGTTTTTAGTGAGGCTAGATCCTCAAATGCTTCACTTCATCTTGCTCCCACACACTAAAACCTATTATTGACCAAGGAAAAGGGAGAGAAAGATAACATGAAAGGGAAACCTAAGCTAAGGATGGTGATGCACCAAAGATGAAATGATCCACTTTCATCCTGGAGGCCTTAATGACTACTAATGAATTTAACCAAAGACACAGACTAATCTGATCCTATCTCAAGGCCACAAGCACAATTATTTTGTGTGGAGGTCGAAGGAAACCCTATAATTTGAAGGACAGAAAGAGATAGGTCTGCATGAGACACTATAACTTGTGAGACTTCAAGAAAGGAACTGATGTCTAACACTCCACACAACCTACAAGGAACCAAAAGAATTAAAGCAAGATACGTAGAAAAATTATAGATGATGAAAAGGGACATACATCTACAAGTTAAACTCCAATAATGTATACTTGACTTCAAACCAGAATTAGAAAATTCATCTCACTACTTCAAGAGATTGTTACAAGGCAATTTTGATAGAGTAACTCTATCACCAGTAAAGGGATAAGTTTTAAGGCTCAAAGACCTATATATATATATATATATATATATATATATATATATATATATATATATATATATATATATATATATATATATATATATATATATATATATATATATATAGCAGAAAAGGATGAGAGAAGAAGTGGCTTGCATGAGAAATAGAGAGGGATGTCATAAATGGTTGTAACCACCACTATTGTCCTTGAGTTCTTTTGCATTCAAAACATGCAATTGCATTGATCATGAGATGAACCACCTAGGATCGCCACAAATCTCCTCGAGCCCTTCGTGCATTCAAGGCTTCCCTTTTTGGAGCTTAGAGAGCCATGTCATGGGTAGCTTCATGTTCTGACCAAGTGTACATTATTTGATCTCTTACATTTAAAACCTGGCGTGTTCCTTATTATTGTTTTAGACTTATATGGTCTCTATAGATTAAAATCGACACTATCCTTGATTTTTTACATGTCCACTGATCTGCTTGTGCATGGATGCTTGTGAACGATTGATCTCTTTCCATTTGAATGTGTCTTTGACACTCGTCATGCACACTTTTGCCTTTGAGATTCCCTGACCCCTTTAACCTCCACTCACCGTCGATCTTCTATGTAAGATTTGATTATGCATCATTGGATCTAACTCTTAAAATGCTACCACACATCATCTCTGCATTTGGCCAGAGACCCCTTTGATGGTTTTGAATGCCAACAACTACTTTATTTTGGGCCTTTTCTCCCATGGGATTTTTTGGACTTCTTCATTTACTTTTTCTGAAGGGAAAGTATCTTTCAGATTTTGTGTTTAGGGCACTTTGCTTCGATGAGATCTTTCAGGCTTTTGAAACGAACCCTTGAACCTCTTGCAAAGTACTTTTTTTGAATGGAAAGGACCCTTCAAGGTTTTTGATTTGGCATTTTTTTACGAAGGAATTCTTTCAGAATATTTTCCCTTAGCTTCTTAGAAATAGTCCTTTGACAAAATTAAAAAGTGCCTTTTTTCAAAGCAGAAGTCCCTTCAAAAAAAATGAAAAGGTCCATTTTCCCTGAGAAAATATATCTTTCAGAACTTTGAAAAGAGCCTTTTTGCCTTTGGAAGTGCCCCTTGACAAAAATGCAAGTGCCTCTTCAAAATTTGGAAGTGGACCATTTCCCTGAGAAAATACCCTTCAGAAAAATTATTTAGGGCACTTTGCTTGAAAATAAAATCCTTCGGAAAAATTGTTTGAAGGAATTCCAACACTTAGTCGAAAATAAAACTCCCATAGAGATAACACTTAACCAAAAAAGAAAAAATTTCTTTGAGAAATTGTGCGAACAATTTTCTTGAAAAGAAATTGAAACCTAGCTTAGAAAAGGCCCAAAAGACTTATATTTTCCTTAGTCTCCATATAGACTCTAAAAGAATGAACAAGTAAAGACTAAGATGAAAGAGATTTTGCACTTAGCTTTTTGGCTTGCAGGCTTATCCTTGAACACTACTGGTTGACCCTTGAAAGCCTTTCTTAGATCCTTATCTAAGCCCCCTCTGATCCATTGCTTCATCAAACCACGTGAGAGATTTATATGTGGGCCAAAAATGGCTAACATATTTGATGGTTCATAGGGGTTGCATGCCTATTGATGCAAGGCCAACATCTTTGGCGACTCGCAGGGGTTGCATGCATGTCGATGCAAGAGAACTTGGACCATGTTGCCTCATCAAATCCATCCATTGGGCATGGAGTCAAGTGATTTTTCACTAAACTGGAACCTCCCTTTTGAAGCAATAAGGACAACCATAACAAAATGAACACTATGCCCAAGGCACTTAGGGAAGGGAGACACATAGCCGAAAAGGGTGTGCACATGGCACTTAGAGGAAAACATGAAAAGTTATACAAAATGTACAATATATACAATGGCCACAAACTCTTCTAATAACATGACTTTAGATGAATCCCATTGACTGGGATGGGTAGTATCTCTCCATCTAATTGGGGTAGCTAAAAAAGCAATATTTTGTTTGTATTTGCGGATCAAATAAAGACCACTCCACAAGCTATCAAATTTAGTATGGTTCCTTGACTTGACCTTATTTCATACAAAGAACCTAAAACATAGCTATAATGAAAGACTATTCAATTTGATCATAGGCTTTCTAAAAATAAATCTTAATGAATAATGCCTTCTAATTGGAAATCCTGACTCATTTCATACCTTCCCTTTAAAAGGATAAAAGAATGAATAATAACACATGAAGTATGAAAACATTAAAACTTATATATATATATATATATATATATATATATATATATATATATATATATATATATATATATATATATATATATATATATATATATATATATATATATATATATATATATATATATATATATATATATATATATATATATATATAAGAATGGACTCAATTCTATTAACGGGACAAGATCGCCATACAGAAAGTATCTTTCACTTTTAGTTATTAATTTAAAATGAATGTCTTTTATTTTCTTCTTTCTTCAATTGTCAATCTCGTGCTCAGGCTTTCATATAATTTATCTGACTTGTGACGATACGAAGTTTGTGGCGTCCTGCATTTGGAATCTATGTGGGTTGGATTACATTCTACCATTCGCTCTAGTCAATATGTATTCTGATTAAATGGACATAAGTTAATATGTATTTGGTATTTAATTAAGTTTAGAATAGAAGTAAAAGATTAAATTAGATTAAATAATTAATATTACTATGAGAGAAATATAAATATTTCAAAATTAGAGATGTATGTTAAATATCATGAGATGGAGTGATAGTTGTTAGATTTTAAAAGTGAAAAATAGTATTCAATAATATAAAATAATGGTTTAAAAAATTTGTGACAATCGAATAAAAATGTTTAAAATGTATATTGTTTGGAGTATCATGTTTCGTTTCAAAGAAAAAAAATAAGTATATGAAGTCTATTTTAACAATTTTTTATCTCAATTTATGTCCTCAAAAATGTTGCACATTTTTTTATATCTTCGTTTAGATTATTGAGAAAATGAACTTCTTTTTTCTCGAGTTGAATAAATATATCTAAAAATTATAAGAAAATCAACACTTATATTGAACCCCACATCATATCAAAAAATAAGTGAGATATCTTCATATTTTTCAAGCTCTTTAACATTATACAATAACAAAAACAACATTTTGATAATTATTACTATTATCTTCAACCACACTTATAATATTGTTAGCCTCTAAAACAATTAAAAGTTAAAATAAATCAATTGTAGATATGGAACAATCGTGAAGATGTGGATCATGATTTAATTGGTGCGATGAACAAGGATCTTGAAAATATTGAAAATTGTATGAAGCAACATTGAATCATATTTTAATAAAAAAAATTAAGGTTGTTAGAATTTTTGGAAAGGGAAGATACAGAAAAATAAAATATTGTTGCTTATAACATAGGATCCTCTTTATTTCCAAAGCAACGACATTCAAGATTCTTTTATTTATGATTAGTAGTTGTAGATAGAGGTTCGTTCTTTGAGATTTTATTTTAGAGTAATCTTATGTATGGGCTTATTAGTTATGCATAAAGTAATTATAAAAGATGGAAAGATTGATGAATTTATAGATTAGTAAAGCGAAAACAAAATAAAATTAATGGATATAATATTTAGAACTTCGTGAAATTATAATTTTTATTAATTTATTTTGGAAAATAAAAGTATTATATAAAAGTTTTTAAAAAATAATAATTTAAAATTGGAATTGATATGTAAAATTAAAAATCTTAAAAAATAATAAACTACTTAAAGTTAATTGTTCATGTTATAAATAATAATTTGTACTTTTTTTAATAACTTTTACATATGATTTCGGATGGATCTAAAATTTCAATAATATCCTCTAAATAATAAAGTTATAATGTTAGATGAGTTCCAACCTAAGTTTGCATCTAAATACAAATTTATCTGATTTTTACTATTTTTAGCATGACTAAAAATACTAGAATGCATTTTCAAACTCTTAAATGATCTCATATGGCTATCCAAACATCTTAGAATTGGCCTTCACTAGTGAAGCCAATTAGGGCTACATTGATATTTTCTTTATCTTTATCTGATGCAAATAAGAGCTCAATCAGGGTAACAAGTTGAAAGTTATGGTCTTTGGAAGATAGGTCCCTGTTGTAGACATCGAATTCTAATCACTATTGTGCTGAAATTGGCAATCTTCGATATTATGTGATAATCCACAATTTAAACTAAAAAACACTAAAAGGCTCTAAATTGTTAAAACTTGTCACGTACAGGTGTCAATTTATGCTAATGTATCCCTAAAAGGGGCAATTACTTTATGTGATTATTATCTTTTCTCAAATCATTTCAAGTCAAATTACGACGATGCAAAATAATGTCTTAGACCACTACATTCTTCTAATTTGGTAGGACACATAACACACATGTGTTATTTTGCATCTATAATACCCTAACTGAGATACTACCCCATTCACAACTGACACCTAATTATATTTTAGTCAAATTATGACTTAGTAAAATGATATTTTTGACCAAGTTGATTAAGCGTGTAATAGATTTCTAAAGAATTGTAGAAAATTAAGCAAAATCACTTTAGCAAACTAAATTAAATCAAGAGCTTAAGTAAAACTTCCATAAAAGTTGTTGAATATCTAATTAATTGAAATTCATTGTTCAATTTTGCATCATCCCATGACATCATCAATGGGATGGCATCCATAAACCATTAATGAAATAAATATCAAAGTTAATCCCTCTTATGCCTCATCAATGCCCCATTCCTCCAAATATTAATGACATTATTTATTGTATATCTCTCCAAGATTGAATCAGTCCATGGCCACACATCTTGATCTCAAGATGGACAGTCATGGTTGATCCTGAACATTTTTAAAAAGCTATATATAAGAGGGCCAAGACCACCACTTTTAAGTTCTTTTTATGTAAACTTACTCTATAGAATTATATTCATAAAAGCTTTAGTTATACAAACTTACTATGCATAAATTGGCATTGACAAACATCACATATTCACACAAATTGAAAAATCTTATGAGCCTAAGCCATTAGTGCACTAGGAGATGATGGCGTCTCATGCTACTCTTCATTGATAGACTTGGAACACCAAATATGGGGAAAAAAAATGCTTCTTGATTGTTTTTGAGGGAGAATACCTACTTGGAAGGTTTGATTGTATTCATTTCTTAGTTATCTCTTTGAAGTCATTATCAACGTCCCTTCAGAGAGTAGGCTTGATAATTTAGTTATTTATGTTTATTTTAGATATTTATTGACTAACGCATGATTTAACCTTGTCTCATAATCCTATTCTATATTTTGGCATGCTCGGTGGGACAACACATCTCACACATCTCTTGATCCTTCTAATCTTGCATTCAGATCCACTTTTGATTTTGTTTTACACCTCTTTTCTTCTCATTTTAATTTTTTTAAGACTTCTATATTGAATGGCAAAATAACAAATTCAACCTAAATATCAGTGAGAATGCCCTATGGAGTAATAGAATTGAACTGTACAAAAGTGAAATTTTCCACATGAATGGTGAAATTAATTTTTCTAATTTTTATCTTTATATGTGTGTTTTATAGAGAATGACAAAATCAATATGGAGATTGGTGGGTTCAACCTGTGGAACGATGGGTTTGCCAATAGATCAACGAGATTATCCTGGACTAGAAACCTGTAGGTAACTACTGTGTTGCTTTTATTTCTATCATTTTTATCATTTTGGTGAGATCACCATACACATCATTAGAAACGTGATGCTAATCAGAAATATCACCTTGTAATCAATGGGATCATAAAATAGTGTCTTTTATATCTTTGTGTTTCAATGAAATCATCCCAACAAATGATGGAATCACGCTATTGAATGGTGAAGATTTTAAAAATGACATAATCAACCTATGTCAAAAAATAGAGAGAAAAAATATCAAGTTGTAAACTTATTTGATAATCATACACCCCTATATTAAATTCCAATACAGTGTTTTGTAGGTGTTAAGACACTTAGTTTCAATTTTATAATAATGAAAGGCAAATTTCACTTCACATCTTATTTGGTGTTAATTTTTTAAACTAAAACTTTAGTTAAGTATTCTTAAGAGATTTTGTTTTTTTAATTATTGTTGTGTGTTTGTTTCATAAAATAAGTGTAGCATGTATGCTCTCCCACTGTCCCCTTTAGGTAACTTGGGTGATCCAAAAATTATTCACTTTTTACTTTTGTCACTTTGTTCAAGCATGGAAGGAAATTTGCTAAGGCCCTCCCCAAAATTTGAGTGATTTGGGTGATCCCAAAATAACCCTAAAGTCCTACACTTTTTATTTTTTGCATCTTGACTTGTGGGTGGGAGTTCATAGCCTCCCCACAGGTTATCTAGGGAAACATTGACCTGATAATTCATCTCTCAGTATCATTTCAATCCCACTCCATGGCAGGGGTATATAAATTAAGGTTGACTTGTTGGGATGCTTGTTTAAGTAACTAAATAAGCTCCATTAGTAAGAGACTATCTCATAATATAGGTTTAACTTGGACAACAAAATATACTAAATAATTGCTAGATGTAATGATTGTGAAAAGGATTAAAAAATTCACAATAAGTTTATTAAGGTGTATCCAAATGACATATTGTGCCCTAGTGTTAATCATGCATATAGAACCATTTAGAAAGTACAAAAATTAAAAAAAATTAGAACAACCCCACTTGTCACGGAGTACTATTTGTGTAGGGTGAGTAGCCCAAAGTTATAGGCCATTGTAGGATCTCTTGAGAGAAGAAGGGGCCTAAAACCATACTTTTCATGTGCATCTAATTGTATTATATTTATAACTTATTTCCTCTAAAGAAAGAGTAAAAAGATAAAATCCAAGAGTAAGAAACCACCTTGTCAATTTGCTAGGATAAGACGTTCACTTTGATGTTTTTCTTGTTCTTGTTTCTTTACATGGCATTTTGAGTCTAAAAACTATTTGTGAACTAAAACATGTCAAAAATCAAACACTTGTACACCTATTTCTTTTGAACAAAGAGGCGTTATGCTAGTCAAATCCAAATCATCTTTTGTTCCTTATTCAAAATTTCTAATCTAATCGTTATGTTTGAATTTCTAAATAACATTGTTACACTACTTGTGTGAGTCTATAACTATTCATCACTTTGTAAATCTAAAGTCCTCTTTTTAGTCCAAATTTGAAATTTTGTCTTTCTAAGTTATAATATAAATGTTATTGGTTTGCTTTTCACACTTGGTTTGAGTAACTTGGGTGAGATGTTTTTTGGATTGAAGGCCACTTTGTTTATACTCTTTCTTATTCTAGTCTTATTCTAAACTTTGAATATCTTGCATTCACACACACTCTAAGTTCTTGGACAATTCAACCTTCTTTGCCATGTGGTGTCATTGTGCTACCCATTTAGTTTTGGATTTATGCTTAGTAGTTCTTGTGTTAATCACATCTTGAGCTTCTTAATTCCCATTTTATTCTTCTTGATCTAAAAAGTCTTCATCTTTATTCTCTAGTCATGACTCACCACAGTTGTGCTTAGATATTGACATACTTTCAACTTAGCTTTTTGTGTGCTAATCTTGCACCCTAAGTTCCAAGATTGTTTTACCCTCTTCTAATTTGATGATTTCAACCAATCAAGGTTGAGTTATTTTATAATATTTTTTTTCTAATTGTGTGGCACTACACCATTTCCTTTTATTATAGTCTTGTTTTACCTTGTCTTTGTTTTATTAAAGAGTCTAAAATAACTTTTGTTAGGAATAAATCAAAGATCTATAAACAAAGATACATAAAGAACTAAAATATGAATGCACAACAAGAAGATAAGATTTAACATGGTTCACCTAATGTAGGCTACACCCACCAAGAAACACTTGATCAAATTTTATTACAAGCCAACAAGAGTATAATCCACTCTTAGATTAGTCTTCTCAAAATTACAATGCACAAAAATTGTATGAAGTCGTGCTCAACAAACTCTAACGAATTTTCACCTAAATTCACACACTTTGATCTTCCTTCTCAAACTTAGATCTACATGATGTATTACCTAATGCATGTCCATCTATAATACATCAATAGGTAATACATTGTAGTTTTACAAAATAATGGGTACCAAAACCATGGTCCAAGTCAACCCATAATGGTTCCCCATTAAGGGGGTTCCATAAATTTTTTTTGGGCATTACCGCCTCCGAACCCCAATGAGAATACATAAAGAATGTACAATACATTTTTATGTACAATATTTGAAAGACATTGTAATATGAAAATAGGCTCCAAAACATATCAATATCTCACTTGGAGATTGATTTCCACTGATCAGGTTTCTCAACCCTTCACTATCATCTATGAAGGCCAACTAAAACAAAACATAGCTCCAATTTATCCTTTGTGACCACTTTGGTCATCATGTCTACAAGATTTTGACTGCTATGAATCTTCTCCAACTTCAAATTCTCTTCCTCCAAACCTATCCTAATAAAATGGTACCTCAACTATATATACTTCTTTCTAGAATGGAAAGCAAAACTATTTGCTAAGTGTATAACACTCTAACTATCACTATACATCTTCACTTCCTCCTACTTATACCCCAAATCTTCAAGCAAATATTGTAACTAAATCATATATTTTGTTGCCTCTGTGGCAAAAACATATTCAGCATCTGTGGTTGACAAAGCCATCAGTTTCTATAGTCATAAAATTCATCTCACAATTGCATCACCTACACTAAATACATATCATGTAGTGCTCCTCTTGTTGTCTAAATATCTAGCCATGTTTGAATCTACATAATGACGCAAAGTGGTGTCCAATCCACCATAGCTTAAAATTATTCCCTTGGTCCCTCTCAAGTACTGAATAATCCACTTCACTCCTTGCTAGTGCTCTCTATCTAGATCACTCATGTACCTACTTGTTACTCCCACTGCATGGGCAATATCTAGCCTAGTGCACACCATGGTATACATTAGACTAAAAACTATAGATGAGTAAGGTACATAAAACATTTGGACTCTCTCCTTATCTATCTTGGGACATCTTGCATACTAAAATATTCCCAATCAGTTTAACATCCTGCATACTAAATCTCTCCAAGACCTTTTTAATGTGCTCTTCCTGAGATAAATTCAATTTTCATTCCTTTATATCCTGAGTTATCCTCATACCAAGGATTTGTTTTACTACCCCCAAATCCTTCATATTAAAATAATTACTAAGTTGTTCTTTGAGTACCTTTATTTCTTGTATGTTCTTACCTGCAACCAACATGTCATCCACATACATACATAGAATAATGTAACTACCATTATCAATATTTTTGATATATACGTAATGGTTTGAATGACACCTAGAGTATTCCTATTCCATCATAAAACTATCAATTTTTTTGTACCACTATCCTGGAGATTGTTTTAGGCCATACAATCTCTTCTTTAGTTTGCACACCACATTCTTCTTCCTTGTGACATCATATCCTTATGGTTGTTCCATGTATAAGTCATCCTCTAAATCACCATGAAGGAACATAGTCATCACATCCAACTTATCTAAGTGAAAGTCTTCTATTGCCACTATCCCAAGAGTAGTGCTAATATAAGTCATCTTCACCACTAGAAAAAACTAATCTCATCGAAATAATTTCCCTTCTTCTATTCAAACCACTTTACTACCAACTGGGATTTATACCTCTTCTTGCCTCTCTCATCCTCTTTTATTCTGGACACCCACTTGTTCTACAATGCTCTCTTAGTTTCAGGTGAGTTTACTAAATCTCAAGTCTGATTTTCCATGAGAGATTGATGCTCCTCATCCATTGCTTACTCCCACTTCTTCCTAACATTTTCCTGCATTGCTTCTTCAAAGCACTCTAGCTCTCCATTTTTAGTGAGTAATAAATAATTAAGAGATGGATAAAAATGTTCAAGTTTTCTTCTAACCTTAGAAGACCTTCTCACCATAGGAGTTTGAGGTTCTTGTGGAGTAGGTACCTAAACTAGTTTCTTGGACACTTTATCATCTGTAATGTTCTCCAACATCGTATACTTCTTTTTGAAATCCTCTTATTGATCATGCAACTATT
Source organism: Torreya grandis (assembly GCA_037957365.1). Lineage (NCBI taxonomy): Eukaryota > Viridiplantae > Streptophyta > Pinopsida > Cupressales > Taxaceae > Torreya > Torreya grandis. The sequence continues at coordinate 6,314,827 of JARHVA010000210.1, forward strand.
GTTTAGATATAACTTTTTCATTAAATAGAATATCCCTAGATCAGAATATTTTATTGTCCTTAAGACTCCAAATCTGGAAACCAAAGTCATCCACACCATAACAAATAAAGGTGTATTTCTAAGATTTAGCCTCTAGCTTGGTCCTATCATCTTTATCAATATGAACAAAAATTTCACATCCATAAATTCTAAGAAAGGAATATTCAGCCTTCTTACCAAACCAAGATTCCACATGTATTCCTCCATACAAAGAAGATGAAGGTCCTCTATTAATCAAATATATAGTCATGTTTACTGCTTCTACCCAAAATTGAAGGTGTAGTCTTGCATGTAACCTCATGATTCTATCATGTTCCATGTGAGTCTTATTCATCCTTTCTGACACTCTATTCTGCTATGGAGTTCTTAAAATTGTAATTTGTCTGTAAATTCCATTCCTTGAACAGTAATCAAAAAATTATTATTGTAATATTCCCCACCATTATCTGACCTAAGATAATTTAATTTGAGACCTATTTCATTCTCCACCAATGCTTTCCATCTTTTAAATATATCAAACACATCATATTTATTCATAATTCCATACACCCAAACCTTCCTAGTAGCATCATCAATAAAAGTGACATAATAAGCTGAGCCACTAATATAAGATACCTGAACTAGCCACATACATCTGAATGAGACAGCTCCAACTTATGCACCTTCCTCATAGTTCTAACCTTACACACAGTCTTTACAAAAATCTAAATTAGACCCTTTCAATCTAGGCAACCTATCCTTCAAAAATTGCATGCCCTTTTGGCTCACATGATCGAGCCTATTGTGTGACAAAGTTGCATCTACAAAAACTAAATTATAATAGTCAACACTAATTGATAAATACAAGGTACCAACCTTCTTACCTCTTTCTACCATAAGATCACCCTTGGTGACCTTCCAATAATCTACTATAAATGTCACCATACAACCTTCACTACATAGATGTCCTATGGATACCAAATTTTGTCTCAAATTGGGCACATGCCTGACATACTTTAGTAGTCAAGTGTTCCCATTCTAAAACTTGATCTAAACACTACCTTTTTATACTATGTTGTAAGGCTCATCATCACCAATATAAACATGTTCAAATCCCCTTGAACATAATTAATAAAATATTGCATATGTGGTGTAACATGAAAATAAGCCCTTGAATCTAAAACCCAAGACTCAATAATATTATCTATGAAGAGAATTAATGTATCCTGACAAATATTACCTATTGCTACATTCACCTCCTTGGTGTCTCCCTAATTTTTATTCTTATTCTGAAGAACCCAACAATCCATCTTTGCATGCCCAATATTTCCATAGTGCTAACATACCATCTTGCTCTTTGATTTTGACCTTCCTTAACCATTTGACTTTCCATGCTTTCCTTCTCTAAAATTTTGTCTCCCTCTACTCTCCAACACTAAATCATCACCTAAAGGAGAAGTTTCCCTAGATATTTTTCATCACATTTACTTGCTGAGGATTACTCTTATGACATCCTCAAACTTTAACTTGGCATTGTTAGAGACCAAGTTGCTCATAGCCATTACCAAGTTGTTCTAACTCTCTGGTAAGGAACACAAAATAAGTACATCCCTAACTTCATCATCAAAGTCAATTTGTACAGAGTTCAACATAATCATAACTATATTAAATTCATTCAAATGATTAACAACTAAACCATTTTTAGACATCATATCAAATAACTTTTTCATTAAATTTTTTTTATTAGAAGCACAGAGTTTCTCATATAACTTTATTAACACTTTCATGAGACCTTATATGGTCTTCTCCTATGGTATATTAAATGTGACTAAAGATGCAAGGCATAACTGAATTGCCCCAAGTGTTTTCCTATCAAGTAACTCCCATGCCTCATCTATTGTAGCCACTAGTTTCTTACTTTTCCTCTGAGCAGAGAATGGCGGTACTTTTGATAGAGGTAATCCTTCATCTACATATTTTGTAGACCAAATTTATGTCTATTAAAATTTTCAACCTTTGATCTATTATCAACATCCATAGCTCCTACTTAAAATAATAACCCATCCTATAATTCAATACTTTAACAAATATAATTTGAAGCTCAGATACCAATTTTCAGAAATTAATCAAAGATATATAAATAGAGATACATAAAGAATTGAAATAAGAATGCACAAAAAGAACATAGGATTTAACATGGTTCACCCAATGTGGGCTACATCCACTAAAAAACACTTTCTTAGAATTTTTTACAAGCCAACAAAAGTACAATCCACTCTCATATCAATCTTCTCATAATTACAATGCACAAATATTGTTTAGAGTTGTGATCAATAAACTCTCTGACAAGAATACATAAAGAGTGTACATTAAATTTTAATGTATAGTTTTTGAAATACATTTTAATGTGGAAATAGGCTCCACAACATAACACCTTTTAAATATTTGTAAACCACATTCCACATCTTATAAAATGTATAAAATCATGTTCAAGCATGACACAAAGGTATGCTCATAGTGGGGTCTCTTATGTCCCTACTTATGAAGAAGAGAATTTTTATAATGGAGAATAACACTTCATTATATTTGATGATATCCCAAAAACAATAATATCTTAATAGGGTTATTATAAACACCAATCTTTAGAAGACAAAGATGAATCCCTTTTAAGGTTGATATAATCAGGTGCAAGATTGGCTCCATATTTCCTAATGGAACACTTGCACATGCTTGTCCAAGTAGAGGAACAATAGTTAGAGAAACCTCTTACTCATGTCATAAAAACCAACAATGCTTCTTCTAGTAATGAAAATAAATAACTTGTAGATTTTACTTCAAGTGATCAAGATCTTACTACCAAGATTTATGAAATCAATAAATGGTACACAGATCAATTTATCATAGACATAATAGCTTATTTGGTTGTGACTTCAATTGAGAATACCACTTCTAAAGAGTAAGAACAAGTGATTGACCTAATGCAACATACCCAAGTTGATCCTATGTCTTCGGTAGATCCTAGATTTTCTCCTGAATAGAATAAACCTTTAGATACTTCATAACATGTTTCACTTGATATGGAGCATACCTTTTTCAACCATCATGAGACTCTCACCCCTTCACAACTATAAGAAATGAAAGACTCATAACAGATTGAGGGTATTGTACAAAACACTTTAGCAATTTCATCTCTACCAATATGTACTTTGGTAAATCGATAAATGACACCTCAAAATCTATAGTATTCATATAACACATAGTGACAAATTCTTGGGACTTTATATCAACAAACTAGGAATCAATGAAAAACTTACTCAAATTAAAGAGTAAAACTGAACAATACTACTGGACATAGGGTTCATATTCCTACTAGGACTACCCAGGGGCACATTCCACCCTAGCAAAATTATATTCTACCCACCAATGCACCAAACATGCAGGAGTAGAATTCGATGAAGGAGATAGTTTCAAGGTTTGAGATGGGAAACTAAATTAATAATTATAATTTTAAGGCTTGAGATGGGAAACTAAATCAGGAATTATAATTTTGACAAGATATCTCCATATCCATTTGACCTAAGTGTTATATGAGTCCCCTTCCCACCTCACTTTGAGGCTCCAAAATTTGATAAATACAAATAGAAGAGTGACCCTCAAGAACACATTTAAGCCTTTCTTGTATTATTCCAAGAGGTAGCCTTTAGCATTGTTTATTTGCTTCTCTTATTTCCATGTAATTTCGTTAGCCAAACTTTAGATTATAAACACCTAAAACTGGCCATAACTAGATTCTGACCAGACTTCAGATAGATTCTTACCAACCATTAAAAATTAAGCCTATGAATCCCTTAATGTCCCAAATTTTCTTGTGAATCATTTGTCAAAGCTTATAATCTCATGGAGGCATCCGTAATTGGGGTATCCTACCATATGCAATCATAACCTCTCACAGATTCATCCCTAATCATCCTGGGGCATCACAATAGTCAGTTGTCAATCTCATGCTCTAACTTCTGCATAAAATATAATTATTTACCCAGATTGTGATGATAATAAGTTTATGGTATCTTGCATTTGTAATCTATGTGGGTTGGATTAACTTGTACCATTCACTCTTGTCAATCAAAGACTTGGGATGTATTTTGATTAAATGAACATAAGTTAATATCTATTTTGTAGTCCAAAAAAATTTATAAATATTTAATTAAGTTTAGAATAGATGTAAAAAATTAGATTAGATTAAATTAATTAATATTATTATGAGAGAAATAGAAATATGTAAAAATTAGAGATGCATGTTAAATATCCTGAGATGGAGTGATAGTTGTTAGATTTTCAGAGTGAAAAATAATAATCAATAACATAAAAAGATGGCTTAAAAAATTCATGACAATCGAATAAAACTACTTAAAGCATATGTTTAAAGTGTATATTATTCAGAATATCATGTTTTTCTTCAGATAAAAAAATAAGTATATGAAGTTTACTTTATCAACTTTATTTCTCATCTAGTTCTCCAAAAATGCTGCTCACTTTTTCATATCTCCATTTAGACTATTAGGAAAATGAATTTCTTCTTCTTTCCTGAGTTGGATAGTTATATCTAAAATTTGTAAGAAAATCAACATTTGTATTGGGTCGTACATCATACTAAAAAATAAGTAAGGTATCTTCATATTTTTCAATCTCTTCAATGTTGTACAGTAACAAAAAAAATGTTTTGATCATTGTAATAATTTATCAACTAAGTAAATAACTATAATGCATTGTGTCATTAACATAAATTTATATACTTCAATTAATACTCTAATGATTGCTTCATTTTAAAAATAATTAGTAAATATTTTATATATTCTTATGAATAAATAATGTTTTAAATTTTATTCTTCTATAAAATCTTATATAGATTATCAATGTCTCAATACACTAAAATGCAACTATATTTATAGATGACTTGAATTCAAATTAGGACTATATTAACGTACAAACTAACATCAAACAATCAAAAATGAAACACTTGAGATGTATATTGATTAAATGAACATAAGTTAATATTTATTTTGTAGCCAAAAAAATATTTTTATAAATATTTAGTTAATTTTAAAATAAATGAAAAATATTAAATTAAATCAAATTAATTAATATTATTATGAGAGAAATAGATATATGTAAATATTAAATATATGTATTGAATATCATGAGATTGAGTGATAATTATTACATTTTAAGAGTGAAAAGTAATGTTCAATGATATCAGAAGATGATTTAAAAAATTATGACAATTAGATAAAAATATTTAAAGTGTATGTTTAAATTGTATATTGTTTGGAGCATCATGTTCCACCTAAGAGAAAAAATCAAGTATATCAATTCTACTTTGGCAATTTCATTTCTCAACCAAGTCTCCAAAAACACTACTCAATTTTTCATACCTCTGCTTAAATTATTGAGAAAATGAACTTATTCTCATTTCCCTAATTAGATAGTTAAATTTAAAAATCTAAGAAAATCAACATATATTTTGGGCCTTACATCATAGCAAAAAATACATGAGATATCTTGATATTTTTCAAGCTCCTCAATATTGTACAATAACGAAAACAACATTTTGATAATTATCATAACTAAAAAATTAAATAAATCATTAAAACACAATTTCTTAGTAACATAAACTTGTATACTTCAATGATTACTTGATTTATATAAATATTTGTAAATGTTCAATATATTTATATGAATATTCTAGCTTTCAAGTTTATTCTTCTTGAATGTCTTATATAAATGATCAATGTCTCAATACAATAAAATGCAAGTATATTTATAAATGACTTGAATTAATGTTAGGACCATATTAATGTACAAACTAACATCAAACAATCAAAAAATGAAAACAATGTGATAAGGGTCATCTAATGTTAAGGAGTGTTATATTCTTAATTGCTACCATATGTATAATTAATATTTAAGATACACTCCGGATCATTATATATTTCTTTAATAGAAATTTGATGAATATAATCATCTTTTTGAGCTCCCAAAACTCTACTTAATTTCCTAAAATTTACTATGTATCACACATAAGTTCTTCGCCTTTATTAAAACCCTAACCAATTTACATTTTTAATAAAATATATAATTAATTATATTATTAAAAAAAACCTCTAATACATTTAGACATAAATACAAATGGAAAACCATAAAAATGAACTATAAAATATATACATTCAATCATTGAATGAATGAGTAAAAATTATGAGTATATGAAGTATAAATTATGAGGATTTATTGCATTTACTTGAATAAAAAGTATAAATAGTTTTCATTAATGAATAAAAGATTATAGAGATTATTAATCTTCAATTTAACTCCATAATGGGTATGAGTAAGAATATTTATTAAATAAAAATTAATTTCAAAAATAATTTAAAAAGAGGGTATATGAATGAATGATTTTAATTATAATTACAAGATTCGACCTGTTAACTTCTAAAACTATTAAAAGTTAAAATAAAAAAATGTAGATATGGAACAATCTTGAAAATGTGGATAATAATTTAATTATTGCAATGAATAAGTATTTTGAAAATATAAAAAATATATGAAATAAATTAAATCGTATTTCAATAATTTCTTTTTAAAGTTGTTGGAATTTTTGGAAAGGGAAGATTAAGAAAAATAAAATATTGTTGCCTACCACTTATGTTCCTTTTTATTTCCAATCAATATCATTCTCCTCTTAAAAATAAAATTATTACATAAAAATCTTTAAAAAACTTAAACTTAAAATTAGATTTGACATGTAAAATTAGAAAAATAATAAACTATTTAGAGATAATTACTTTTACTATAAATAACAATTTGCTTTTCCTAATAAATTTTGCATGAGAATTCAAATAAACCTAAAATTTCAAACATATCTTATAAATAATAAATTCATGATTTTGGACAAATTTCAACTTAAGTTCAAGTCTAGTTACAAATTCATCTTATTTTTACTATTTTTATCATGACTAAGAAAATTAGAGTGTAATGTCAGACTCTTAGATGATATCATATGGATTTCTAAGCGTCTTATAATTGGCCCTAACCAATGAATCCAATTATGACTTCATGATTATTTTATTTATCTTTGTTTGGTATAAATAAGAGTTTAATTGAATCCATATGATATCATCTAAGAGTCTGACATTATAAAATAGTTATGTAATTCTAGTGGAATCATTATAAAATGAACCATCTTAGAAAACTTATCCACAAAAAATAATGAATCATTAACTCTCTATGTATTTATCAACCCCAACACAAATTCCATACTCAAATATGTCAATGGTCCTCTTGGTACTGGTAATGACATGTACAACTATGTATTTTATACATAGCCTTTAGTCACTTGGCATACCCTACATCTTAAAACATACATTGCCACATCTCTCTTCATCTTTGGCCAAAAATATTTATCTTCCACCAAAGCTAGTGTCATAGTGTTACCAAAATGTCCGCTTAAACCACCACTATACAATTCTATTATAATATTGTCTCTAACAGACCAAACTAAAATACATAATTATTTTCCCTTGAAGACATAACCATCATGTATAAGGTATTGATAAATATTATTAGTTTTCTCACATGTTAATATATTATTGTATTGCCTTACTATCTTCACTATATATATATATATATATATATATATATATATATATATATATATATATATATATATATATATATATATATATATATATATATATATATATATATATATAATAAGAATGGACTCAATTCAAATAATGAGACAATATCGCCATACAAAAAGTATCTTTCACTTTCATTTATGAATTTAAAATGAATGTCTTTTATTTTCTTCTTTCTTAAATTGTCAATTTCATGCTCCAACTTCCATATAATTTATCTGACTAGATATAAGTCACTGTAGTTAATAAAAAAAAATTGAGCATAATGTTACACACTAGATCTAGGTGATAGAAACAACCTTTATTCCTTTTATAAAGGACTTAGCTTACTCTTGCCCCATGAAGAATAACTATCGCATTCTAATGTATAAGGTCAATGAAAAAAGTAAAAAACTACCCTCCTAAAAAATCACTTCACTTAATTGTTGTGCCAGCCGACACTTCCATTGGGTCAATCTCCTCTATTTGTGATGTAAAATCTTATTTTCATATTGATTTCATAGCTACTCACTAAAACCTCTCTATAATTATCATGACTCACACCCTCTCTTTCCTTCCTATGTGAGGTAACACTTTTCATCTTCACACCATTACTTTTCTTCCTTTTTATGGTATAGATATTCATCTTTGTGCACATTACCTCTTCATCCCCATGCAAGTCCTCATCATGTATCCATGTGACCAAATGAATTTGGTGAGAAATATATCCATCCTCCTCCTCAAATGAAATAAAAATATGAATTTTCCATCCTTTTCCACTTGTATAGTACTCCTTATCCCATAATACAACATAATGTGATCATACCAACATGGCCTCCCCCAACAAAATATGACATGTGCCCATTAGTAAGATGTCACATATAACCTTATCCATGTATGTGAAAATATTCATCTCCACTTCACATTTCTCCTACATAATTCTATCCTAATCTTCCACTAACCATAACACTTTGTAAGGATTTAGGTGTGTCTAAATGTAGATGATATTTATAAATTATATTACATCTCATTCTTTTACACTTGACAGACTCAGACTTTGGCCGTTCCTCTTAGTCTATACCTAACCTATTTTTTCAAGTTTTGCATATGATATGTCTTGTGCCCCTTAGCCTATCTCTTAGTCTAACTAGTATTATGTTGATGACCTAGGCCTTCTATCTTGTCCAAAATGCTTAAAAATTGTTTATCTTCCACCTTTCCAAGTTTTAATCTTACAACTATCTCCCTCCTTCCTGGACACTTACATCCCAAACAAACACCTACATTGACACATGTGTCCTAATCTAATGTAAGTATCTGGTGCCTTAAATTCATCTAATTTGCAAATGAAATTTATCCTAATGGTTGGCCTAAGTATTTTAATGTGATATATTCTCTAAAGGGATCAGTATAAATACAAGATCAACCCTCATTCATACCCACCTAGAAACTTCTTACCTCTCAAAAGATAACTTACCAAAATTCACTCAATCAAGCATTCAAGTGAGAAAATCTTCCACTTTTTCTCTTGTTTCCATATCCATCATAGGGACAATACATATACAATTTTAAAGTACTAAAGGATCAATCAAAGAACTATATTTTCTAAGTTACATGTTAGGTCACTATTATACTTGGTTATTACATATTACATGATTCATAAACAATCCAACATGTAGGGGATAAGTACATAACTCTAAGGACCTATTCAAAAAATTAGATATATAGGCAATGCTCATTGACATAGGGGTATTTTGGGAAACTCAACACTGTGTGCCCACTAACCCATTTTTCCCATAGCCACTATGAATATGAAGAAATAGGGTTTGATCATTTGACAAGGAGCAACAGTCTATGACCTAGATCTGAATGCACTAGATTAAAGGCAAAAATAAACACAAAATCATCTAGATGGTTGCATCATGTTTTAACAATTATTCCATATAAGATCTTGCATCCAACATAGACATTAGCATTGACAAAATTATCCTAGGCTGATGCAAGTGTTAGTGGCTATATATGTACTTAATTTAGAATTTGGCGACTATTCGAGAATATTACTCCAGTGTACTTTTTGCATGTTCTAGATCTAGATCTATATTATCATCAAAACTAGCTAAGTATATTCTTTATTTGTCATTTTCATATCTAGCATAGTTGTACTTTACATTTTTAGCATATCTTAGTATAATAAATTTAGTATATGTTGTATATATTTTTTTCAATTAACTTGCATACTATAGATTTGTTTATTACCATCATGTTTATTCATTTTTATATTTTTAACCTTATCTATCCCAATAGGATCCACAAATTTTCGGGTTAAACACTTCATTTCCAAACCCAAATTCATCACCATCTCTATGGACATGATATTTTTCGTGATTTTTCTATACATGACAACTTTATATAAATTAATTCTTATCTTGAACTTGGTCGAGAAAATATGTGATAAACAAGTATTTAAGGTGTATGGAACTATTTCATCATAAAAAAAATATAGGGATTTTAGTATCTTTCAATAAGGAGTCTCAAGGTAGATTTTAGGCTTAACAGAGTGACAAAGGCCAAGTCTTAAGCTCACATTGTTTTCATCTTATATATTTAAGTCTAATAGGGACCACATTTCCACTAAGTATTCACACTTAGTCCATAGGAAAATGGAGTCCACATCAAAGCCAATCAGATTATTAAGTGGATTGAATAGCCTAACTGGTCTGTTACCCCATAGATTTCTCAAGTAAACATCAAGGTATCCTTAATTATATTGTAATTTGTAATGAATCTATGACCTCAAAAAATCCCCATGTAGTCTATAGTGATCTCATAGAATTCATAAAATTTGTAAGTCCATGGAGGTGGCATGTGTCATAGTCACAACTTGTTTAGGGATATCATACTCAAAGTCAAAAAAAAATCCGTAGTCCTTAGGTGGAAGTGTGAAAATTATTAAAAGGATATTTAAAGACTCCACAAGACTATGAACTAATGTGGGAAATATTATTCATAAATATTGATGTGTGATCAATTATGTTTTGGAACTAAGATAGTTCATATGTCCACGAAGAATGAAAATATCATGGGAATAGATTTGAGTCCATTATACAAAGACCTTAGGATTATGGCATGTGGTATAATTCGATGATACTTGTATTAATGTTTATTAAATTGATATCTGTCATGAGAATTGACACTAAGGATACATGTTTTGAAACAATTTGTTGAATGGGGTGTTATGGGTTTGACTGGAAAGCTCTTGATGAGATATTTTAGTTGGTTGTATCTATGAGGTAGTTGAATTAATGATGTGGTCACTCTTACAATAAATTCCCCTAGAATCACAAATAATTTGAGATGGAATTTAATAAGGCCAACAACTGAGACAATGAAAGGGTCACTCGTAGAGGATTAGAAAGGGGAAATTTCCTTTTAAAAGAGGATATTTGGTAGAGTACATAGAAGAGAACAAGGAAAGATAAAATTATATATATATATATATATATATATATATATATATATATATATATATATATATATATATATATATATATATATATATATATATAGAAGAGAGAAGGTATTAGAAGGTTCCAAAGTTATGAGGGGAAATAAAGGCCATTCTTATGGATTAGATACAAGATTAAATAAATGGGACATAGATCAAAGAGGGGTCATAGTAGAGGTAGTTACAAAGTTTATAAATAAATAATTTAGATTATAATCCTGAGGAGGCTTAGAGGTAGACTAGAGAACATAAAATAGATAGTCATAAAGTCACTGAATGCATATGTACTTAAGGCTTATTATCAATTACTAATAAATAATGATGATTATTTTTAATACATGACTTTAGATACATTGCCAAGGGCATCCCTTCACTGGGACCCCATACCCTGAACTAGAAAATAGTGTAGTGTGCCCTTTTTTTTTGATTTCACAGTTATCCCAATTGAGTGCAACATATAACATATTATTTCACCACATGTGGATGCATTAATTAAGGTTTTCAGTGTATTTTAGATCTATAATACTACACAAAATACATAAAATGATAAAACCCTAGTTTCCCACAAACAAACCAAATTTCAATAAAATGGTTGGGGGATGGATTTGGTGAAAGGGATTGAGTTGGAATAGCCTTGGTCAATACTCATTGAAATACCAATTGTTTCACTACATTGTCAATCTTTAGAAGAGGTCTCAATTTACAATGTAGTTCTTCCACTTACGTGTATGTGTGCAATGATGAACATAAATATAAATGTTATCTCTTCAATTTTACCCTTGCCAAAAATATGTAGATGAAGATTCAACCTTTAATATAGTTTTATCAAACATATAGGTAGAACATGAAAATATTTGAATATCTTTAAAAAATGAGGATAATATTTGAATAGCTTTCAAGATTGAGGATCAACTAATGGCTTGAATTAGGGAGAGAAATACCCTTCACTAAACCCCTAGAGATATAGTTAGTCATAAGATTGTTGAATCCCTTACCAGCGAGAACATAGAGAGGAGCTAAAGCATAGTTATAATGAAAATCCATTCAATTTGATCATAGGATTTTTGAAAATCAATCTTAATGAATAACACCTTCTAGTTAGACATCCTAGCCCATTTCATACCTTCCCTTTAAAAACATGACAAAATCGCCATACGAAAAGTATGTTTCACTTTTATTTATGAATTTAAAATGAATGTCTTATATTTTATTCTTTCTTCAATTGTCAATCTCATGCTCTGACTTCCATATGATTTATTTGACTTATGACGATAAGAAGTTTGTGGGGTCCTGCATTTGGAATCTATGTGGGTTGGATTACATTCTACCATTCACTCCGGTTAATCAAAGACTTGGGGTGTATTCTCATTAAATGGAAATAACTTAATATCTTTTTTCTTGTGTATCCAAAAGAAATATCTTTATAAATATTTAATTAAGTTTAGAGTAGATGTAAAAGATTAAATCGGATCAAATTAATTAATATTATTATGAGAGAAAGAGAAATATATAAAGATTAAAGATGTCTATTGATAATTGTTAGATTTTAAGAGTGAAAAATAATATTCAAGGATATAAAAAGATGGTTCAAAAAACTTGTGATAATTGGATAAAAAATTTCAAAACATGTGTTTAAAGTGTATATTGATTGGAGCATCATGTTCTGTTTCAAAGAAAAAATCAAGTATATGAAATATACTTTGACAATTTTATTTCTCAATCCAGGGCTTCAAAAGTGTTACTTACTTTTTCATACCTCCACTTATATTATCAGCAAAATGAACTTCTTCTCCTTTCCTTAATTGGATGATTAGATCTAAAAATTGTAAAAAAATCAAAATCTGTATAGGGCCTTACATCATACTAAAAAATAAGTGAGATATCTTGATATTTTTCAAGCTCTTCAACATTGTACGAGAACAAAAATAATATTTTGATAATTGTAATAATTCATCAACTAAATAAATCACTACAATACAATTTATCATTAATATAAATTTATGTACTTCAATGAATACTCTAATGATTATTTGATTTCTCTAAAAACTTGTAAATATTTCATATATTCCTATGAATAAATAATATTTTCAATTTTATTCTTCTTGAATGTTTTATATAGATGATCAATGTCTCAATACAGTAAGATGCAAGTATATTTATAAATGATTTGAATTCAAATTAGGACCATATTAATATATAAACTAACATCAAACAATCAAAAAATGAAAATGATGACGTGATAAAAGTCATACAAAATTAAGAAGTGTTATGTTCTTGATTATTGTCATATATATAATTAAGATCTAAACTACATCTTAATTATTACAAAATTCTTGAAAATAAATTTGATACATATAATCATCTTTTTTAAGCTCCAAAAACCCTACTTAATTTCCTAAAATTTAACATGTATCACACATAAAATCTTCATCTTTATTAAAAACTTAATCAATTTACATTTATTTATAAAATATATAATTAATTATATTATTTTAAAAAAACCTATACAATACATTTAAACATAAATCCCAATGGAAAAACAAAACCAAAATGAACTATAAAATAGATACATTCAAGCATTGAATGAGTAAAAATTAAAACAAAAGACATTATTGCTCTTCAATCCAACTCCATAATGTGTACGAGTTTGATAATTTACTTGAATAAATAAATCAAAATAGTTTTCATCAATAGGAAAGTATTACTCTTCAATTCAATTTCATAATGAGTATGATTTAAAATATTCATTTGAATAAATAAAAATAATTTTTAAAAATAAATAAAAGAGGGGGTATATGAATGAATGATTTTAATTATATTTACAAGATTCATTTTTAGCTTTCAACTACTATTAAAATTTAAAATAAATAAATTATAGATATGGAAAAATATTGAAGATGTAGATAATGATTTAATTATTACAATAAAGAAGGATATTGAAAATATAAAAACATATATAATGTAACTTGAATCATATTTTAATGATTTCTTTTTAAAATTGTTAGAATTTTTGGAAAGGGACGATTGAGAAAAATAAAATAGTATTGCCTACCACTTATGCTCCTCTTTTTTCATTCTCCTCTTGAAAAATAAAGTTATTACATAAAATTCTTTAAATAAATTTCAACTCAAAATTGAAGTGGACATGCAAAATTAAAAAATCTAAAAAAATAATAAACTACTTAATTACTTTTACTATAAATAATAACTTACTTTTATTAATAAATTTTGTATGCAATATCAAATAGTCCTATAATTTTAAACATATCCTTTAAATAATAACATCATGATGTTGGATGAGTTTCAACGTATCTTCATGTCTCGTTACAAAGTTATCTTATTTTTGGTATTTTTAGCATGACTAAAAACACTAGAATGCAATGTCAGAACCTTAGATGATATCATATGGCTCTCCAAACATCTTATAATTGGCCCTAACTAGTGAATACTTTTAAGGATTCATTATTATTTTATTTATCTTTGTTTGGTGAAAATAAGAGCTCAAGTAGGTCAATAAGTCAAAAGTTATTGCATTCAGAAGATAGGTCCCCCATCATTTTCTTCTGGTTGAAAACAACTCGACACCTACAATTACTTTGATTATATTCCTACCATTTATTATTTATCAATATTTTTCAAATCCCATTCTAAAATCCACATTTGGTTTTCCTATTTTAGTCCTTCCCACTATACCAAATACCTGTTATAACTTGTTTGTTTTATGTTCATTATCTTCTTATCCAAAACCTATATTATATTATATTTTATTTATTCTTCCTTGGTACTTGTTTCTTCTAATCCACTTCTTCATATTATTCCCCTTCATTATATTCTCTATGAAATTAATATAAATTTTAAATATTAAATATTAGAGAGATCAAAATTTTATGTTAAACTCACCTCATAAACATTGTCGTTAAATTTATTCAGAATTCTACACAGATCAATTTTCTTGCACTTCAACTTGTTGTACGCTCTTTGTTAATTTTTTTTTTTTTTCATAGATACATCATCACCAAATCTCTTTATTCAAATACCATTGACCTTCTTTTTACATATGTTGTTACTTTATACTTCCCTGTAGCTTTCTTCTGACTTCTTGTAATTATTATATGTGCTCTACAAATGCTTCTGCATCATCACTAACTCATTCTACAATTGGTAACTACACCAAATATAAAATACCCATAGGATTTATACTATAAATAATTTGAAATTATGATTTTCTTGTTGATCTCTTCATTTAACTATTATATGAAAAATCAAATTATACTAAAGCCAAGTCCCATTGTTTGGGATTTTCTCCAACTATGTGTCTCGATAAATTTCCCAAGCTCATATTTACTACTTATATTTATCCATCTATTTGTAGGTGGTATACTTTACTAAATTATAGTTTAGTTCCCAATTTCTTCTGTAGATCCCTCCTAAAATGACTTATAAACTTTGTGTCCCTAACTGATGAAATGGTTTTTGAAACACCATGCAATCTCACAACATCCTTAAAAAGAGTTTTGTAATTCTAGTTGCATCATCATAAAATGAACCATCTTAGAAAACCTATCTACAACAAAAAAAATGAATAATTACCTCTCTATGTTTTTATCAACCCCAACAAAATCCCTGTTGTAGACTAGAATTGCACCCTTTGTGGAAACATTTCTCAGGCTCTCTCACTCCTAGCTACAAGCATTGAGACAACCTCAGGCTGTGAATATCCTATAGTGAAGTTGAATCTTTAGGATTTTTAATGAGGCTAGATCCTTAGATGCTTCACTTCATCTTGCTTCCACACACTAAAACTTATTATTGACAAAGGAAAAGGGAGAGAAAGATAACATGGAAGGGAAGCCTAAGCTAAGGATGGTGATGCACCAAAGATGAAGTGATCCACTTTCAGCCTAGAAGCCTTAATGACTACTAATGAATTTAACCAAGACACAGACTAATTTGATCCTATCTCAGTGCCACAAGCACAATTATTTTTTGTGGAGGTCAAAGGAAACCCTAAAATTTGAAGGATAGAAAGAGATAGGTCTATATGAGACACTATAACTTGTGACACTTCAAGAAAGGAACCAATGTCTAGCACTCCACACAACCTATAAGAAACCAAAAGAATTAAAGCAAGATACGTAATAAATATATAGATGATGAAAAGGGACATACATCTACAAATTAAACTCCAATAATGTATACTTGAATTCAAACTACAATCAAAAAATTCATCTCATTACTTTAACAGAGTGTTACAAGGCAAATTCGATAGAGTAACTCTATCACCAGTCAAGGGATAATTTTAAGGCTCAAAGGCCTCTATATATAGTAGAAAAAGATGAGAGAAGAAGGGGCTTGCATGATAAATAAAGAGGGATGTCATAAATGGTTGTAACCAACACCATTGTCCTTGAGTTCTTTTGTGTTCAAAACATGCAATTGCATTGATCATGAGATGAACCGCCTAGGATCACCACAAATCTCCTTGAGCCCTTCACGCATTCAAGGCTTCCCTTTTTGGAGCTAAGAGAGCCATGTCATGGGTAGTTGCATGTTCCCACCAAGTGTACATGATTTGATCTCTTACATTAAAAACCTGGCATGTTCCTTATTGGGTGAATATTTTGTCACCAGCTAACTGACAGTAAAATAGGTATATCAACCTCAGTATAAGGAGATTTAATCAGAAAAATGTGTAGGTTTACCATAGCATAATGAGATAAATCTCTCCTCTCATCAAGGGGAGGTTCCCTAAAAACTACTATATACTAATATAAGCTGAAAATACACTCAGAAGTGGGATAACACCATCCATCTCTCTTTTTTTAGAGATGATGTTCACAAAGTCAAGGAGAATTCTTGGGTAATTTCTAAAGTCATTTTTATTATTTCAAAAATGATGTTCAAAAAACCAGAGGAAAACTTCTTTGGTATTAACTATAACCACAAGAAACCCATGAAAGCACAAAGTCTTTCATTGCTTCTCTTACTGAATCAGGATGCAGTAACACAATAGAATGAAGTGTAGCACAAAGTCTCCACCTCAACTACAATAGGATAAAATGTTACGAAGGATAATGAGATCTCAAATTCTATCCAATATGATTTTCACTAAAACATAAAACACAGACTAAATAAAATTGTGGCATCACAAATACTCCCACAGTTAGCTTCAAGGCACCTTCTAGATTATTTCCATTAGTTCTGCTTATTTGATTAAATGGACAAGACTATATTTAGGAAATAGACATAAGAAAAATTTCCTAAATAACACAAGCTATTTCAACACAAAGTCTGAAAGGTCACTTGATTTCTCATTCAAATGACAAAATATGAGTAACAGTCTAAGCTCAAAGTCTCAAGAATGCCTTTCAATTTGGGTAGAGTTTCGCTTCTGAGAACTGAGAGATCTCCCCCCATACAAACTAAGAGATTACAATATATAGCCACCAAAAAAAGATTTTGGTGCTTGTTTTCATGAAATGGCTCATGTTGTATTCAATGCATTAAATGCATTAGAATTTTGTAAAGGGGCCATGCTGGAGCAGATTACCAGCCTGGACTTTAGCATTATAATTATATCAAATGTCTTTGCCAAAGTATGGGCCACCTATTCCTCTTTAATGATACTTACACAGCTATTCATTTGCCTTTACTTTGATGAAGAAAAATAGGCTATGCCTTTGAATGCTTGTGCTCTCTGATGTCCACTTGGTGGACTGTTCCACCTACTGGAATAACTCTCATGTAGATATTTATAGATTTCCTATAACACTCCCTCTTCCCTTGCTACATTTTGTCTCTTCTTGGTGATCTTAGCTCTCGAGCTCTCTTCTCACTTTCTGCTGGCTCCTTCATCTCCTTCTTTGGCTGGTCACTGAGTTTGTTCTGAGGCATGCATCTTTGAAAATCCATGATTATTCCATTACCTTGAATTTGACGTCTCCGAAGACGTCAGTGGTCACTGGTTGCTTGAACCACTTTGAACCTTTGAAAGTTCATTGGTTCAATGGTTCAAAGTTCATCAGTTTGGGTGGTTCAACATTTCTTGTAAAGAGCCACATTTACTTAGTCTTTTTTTTATGAGTTCAATGTATTGTTGAACCAATTTTTTGAACCATTCATCTAGAATATTCTTTTAGAATTTTCTGCTTGAATTTCTTCTAGAATATTATGCTTGAACCTTTTTCTCAAACTTTGAACTCATTTGAACTCTTTTGAACCTTTGAACCGCTTTGAACCTTTTGGAGCTCAATGGTTCACTGGTTCATTGGTTCGGTGATTTGTTCTATTTTAATGAATTTCACCATTGAAGTTTTAAACCCTTTGAACTTTGAAACTTTTTAACTCTTTGAATGGTTCAACGGTTCAATGGTTCGATGGTCTATTCCAACTCTTTGAAGCCCATTGTTGAAGCTTTGAACTCTTTGAACTTTGAACCTTTTGGACTCTTTTGAAGTGGAATTCAATGGTTCAACAGTTCATCAATTCATTCCTTACAATTTTTTCATAGAATGCCTTAAGTGTTTTTTAAACTTCTCCTTGTGAAAGTCTGCCTATTGAACTTGTGATTTCCTTAGCTAAAAAAGGCTTGCGTGACTAAAAAACTTGACTGCTCAGAACATGTTTTTGAGAAAGGAAGAGATCATTTTGGCCTGTAGAACCAAAATAATTGACATGTTGTCCACAAAAACAAGTGATGGATTTTGGGAACAATAGCTGGCTCCAGTTGGGGAACTTCCATCGATTGTAAAAATTATCGAAGGGAGTAGAATCTAGATTCTAAGTGCCTTCATCAATGCCATTGGGATGTGGAGTCATGCCATCCAAAAAGAGAAAGATGCAAAAAAAACAAAATGAACAACACAAAATAAAACTAAAGACTATACATATATACAACCGATCTTATCTGATACTTCAAGGATTAAAGTGCTTCAGATGCTGCCCACTATGAGGCAGTGAAAACGGCATGTCATCTTGATACTTTAGAAAGAAGCTATTCTCACCATTGAGTTGATGAATGAAAAATGGGCCTCTCCATAAGGAATCAAATTTTCCATGCATTCTTTTTGGTTCTCTCCTCTTGTCCCACAACAAAAATTGATCTCCAATCTAAAAATTATGAATCCTTACTTTTTGGTCAAAGAGCTTCTTTACTCAACTCTGATGTGTAGTAATATGGTCCACCACCATAGTTTACTGCTCATTTAGTTTAGTCAATCACATGATCCTCTTGTCGATGGAATTTTCAAATGTTTGATCTTCGACTGCCTTTGTCAACTTCAGGGCTGGTAGCTCCAAGGTGATTGGTATCTCTACATTCAAACCATATAGAAGTTGAAATGGTGACATACCTATTGCCCTCTTGGGTGTAATCTTGTCTACCCATAAATCATCAAATAATGCTTTATGTCAGGTTCTCCAATTGTCATCTACTAGCTTCCTGATAATGGTCACCAGATTCTTGTTTCTTGATTCTGCTTGACCATTTCCTTGCAGATAATAGTTAGAGGACTGGGAGAGGATAATCCCATAATAGTAGTAGAACTGGGTAATCTTATGAGAAGAAAAATAGGTTGCATTGTCTTTTATAATCTTGGTTGGAACTCTAAATTGGGAAATAATATTTTCCTTGAGAAAATTACATACCACCTCTGAAGTAGCATGCTTGGTTGGAATGGCTTCCACCCACTTGGTAAAGTAGTATGTGGCTATGAGAACATAGTCATGCCTAGCGCTTTAGGATGCATGTATAGTGCCAATGAAATCAATACCCCATTGTTGAAATAGATCTTCGATCACCACCAGCTTGAGAGGCAATGCGGCCAACTTGGGTCTCCCAATGAACTGTTGACACATCTCACATCTACGCACCCAGGTATATGTATCTTGAAATAGAGTAGGCTAATAATACCTAGATTGTAGAATCTTATGAGTAGTTATAGGTGCAAAAAAATGTCAAGCACATGCCATATTATGTAAAGACTCTAAAATTTTGGACTACTGCACTTTATCTACACAATGAAGGAATACCCCATCAAGGCTCTTCTTGTATAAACCATTATCCCACAGGACATAGTTAGCAGCCTTCAATTTAATAGTTCTTTTTTATTTATGAGACAGGAGGGTAGGACACTCACCATAGGTAAGAAAATGAGTGGTATTGGAATACCACTCATCCATAGTAGTGATAAAGAGAACTGTAGGCATGCCTTCAACCTTTATTTTTTCTTGCCCTATTTCCTTTAGTATGTTATCAACATTTAATTGGCAGAGACCTCTTCCTCACACAAGCTTCATAGGTTTGATAACAAGATCAAAATCCTAGATTTTAGCAGTCTAATTGCTCCTTCTGGTACCAAACTCTTGTTGAGTTAAAATGGACTTTATTTTGGTATCAGGTACCAGAGCAACAGTGTATGAGTTTAGGATGTAGAAACGGAAGTGTTTCACTGCCTTCATCACAGCATAATCATGTTTCTCCGTGTTTGATAATTTTAATTCATGAGCTTTGAGAGAACAACTCATGAGTGAAATGATAGATTCCACACCTTCTTAATTTTTCTGAACCATAATGGCTGAAAGCGTGTGTTCAAAAGCATAGTTGTACACTATGAAGTCTTTGGTATAATTTAGGCAAACTAGGACTAGGGCATGGGCGATATCTCTCTTAATATCTTCAAATGCTGACTTGCCTTCTTCAGTCCAGTGGAAAGTAGCTTTTCCCTTCATCATAATGATAATGTGGTGAGTCTCTTCTACAAACTCAGGAATGAACCTTCGTAGAATATTCACCTTTCTGAAGAAAGAATGAACTGCAGTATTACTATTAAGAAGAGTAATCTCTTGGATGGATTTGACTCTTTTTGAGTCAATTTTTATGCCTTCTCAGGATACAAGTGTACCTGAGAAGTTTCCATTTTATAACCCCAAACACTGACTTCTTAGGATTTAGAGAAATGCCATTTTGTCAACATCGTTCTAGCACTTGTAAATGATGCACATGATCGAGATGATGCTTGGAAAAGATAGCCAAGTCATCAAGATATACCATAATGAACTTTCCCATTTCATCTCTGAAGGCAAGATCCATTGCTCTCTAGAAGGTGGCACCATCATTGATCAAACTAAACGGCATTTTGTGATATGCAAAGGTGCCCCAAGGTGTAGTGAAAATGGTCTTATACTGGTCTGCTTCACCAAATTCCACTTGATTGTACCTTGAAAAACTATCTAACATTGATAACATCTCTAAACCATTCATTGTTTGCAGGACTTGATCCATGATGGGTAGGGGGTAGTTGTCCTTTAGAGAGGATTGATTCATGTTTCTGAAATCAACACAGAGGTGAATTTCTTCATTCTTTTTCTTCACAGGGACTATGTTCGCAATCTAGGTGGAATAATAGACTGGAAAAATTATCCTTGTATTTAACATTTTTTGAATCTCAGATAGAATAGTACTTGATATCTTAGGGTTGTACTATCTTGATTTCTGTTTGTGAGGCAATGAATCAATTTTGAGAGGAATTTCATGCCAAATTTTTTTAGGCCTGAGAGACTTCAGATCATCATAGGAGTATGCCAAAACATCAATGTAATGGTGAAGTAGAGTAATGAATTTGAGTTTTTCATCATGTGTGCAACACTTCCCAATGTTGACTATCTTTGGATTTTCTTCAGTACTCAAATTTATTTGATCAAACTCCTGGGAGGAACTTGAATCCATTTATTGTTGCTTGATGAACCTGTCATGCTTATCAAATAGTTTCTCAAGGGAAACCAATCCTTTTGGGATTTTATTCCCTTTGACCTAAATGAATTCTTCACCAATGTTTGAATTTATTTCATGAGCTAATTCCCATGGTGGAGACTTACTGCCTTTAAAATAAAGCTCCTCAAAACTATCCATTTGTCCCAGAAAGGCAATGATTTGGTTGTCACCATTAAATACCTACCAATGGTTAGCATTATCATGCACACTTGGTCGAAAAACTAGTTTGATAGTGTACCTGTTCTCTTTAAAATTGAGGTGAGGAACCATGAGGGTCACAGAAATAGCTAATAAATTTGCTCAATCATTGAACTCTTTGGGTACGATAGAGATATTGAAAGCATCAAAACTTTCAATGTAGTCCCATAAAAGCTTGCGGTAATATCACAATCTTTCATTTTTAGTTTGATATAGGTTCCTCACCTAACAAACCACTAGTTCTACGTCTCCTTTGGCATGAAAGAGTTTAACACCTTTATCTTGAGCTACCTTCAACCTGAGTAACAAAGATTCATACTCGGTGGTGTTGTTGATGTTGTTGAACTACAACTTGTATAAATAGGTAAAAATATCTCCTTGAGGAGATATTAAAACAATTCTAACTCTATAACTAGTAGAAAATAGCTGTCATCAAACTCTAGGATCCAAACATCATCAAAAATTGATCTTTTCTAAGATTTTTCTTCGTTTGGGAGGGGAGATCCTTTTGCACCTAAACTGTGCTCTACCAATTCTTCTAGTTTCCTATCTAAACTTTTTGGATTGTCACCTACAAGACTTTCATCTGATGACACAAGAACATCCTCTATGGATAAGAAGTAATTACCTATTTCTAAAGATTCAAATAGAATTTGAGCTTCAGGGGCTGATGTTTGGGTGATAGTGTACTTTGACTCCTCAGAAAGCAGCCTTTGCATGATGCCCTTCACAGGTATCTTCACCTCAGATAAGACCATGCTCAAATTACCACCAACATCTTTGCAAAAATTTCATTCCAATAGAATGCCATAGGAAGCTAGAATGCCATCCACCAGGACTATCATTTTAATCTTTTTTTTTAGGAAGGCTACAAATGCAAATTGGGTATTTTTGATTTGATCCAATAGTGGCACTTGTTTGTTTTCCATAGAGAAACATCTCCCAAAAGTTTTAGTCAGAGTGAGGCCAAGATATTATGCTACCTTGGTAGGCATGACATTTTTTGAAGCTCCTGAGTCAATTATGCAATTGCTCAACTTGTGTCCATTTATCAACAAGGAAACATAGAAAGGTTCTATTTTTCCAGGGGCAATAGGAGGAGTAATGACAAGGTTATATGGGGTGGATGTGGGAGTCACCTTTTGAACTTTTGGTCTTATAGGGATGGCTTTATTTTTCACATATTTAACCAACCTATCCAACTATTTAGGGTTGGCTTGTAAATATTTGAACTCAGTCATTTAGATTTTGGTCTTCCTAGTATGGTCAATTATGTCAAATGACTAGAAAGAACTAGGAATCGAGGAAGGAAGTCCATCATTTTAAGTTTTTTGGGGTGTGGTACTGGTCTAAAAATTTAAAACATAAGGAATAGGAATATTTGAGGTACTTACTTTTTTAGTGATCACCGGGTCCTTTGATTAGAAAGGCAGAGAAGTCCCCCATTTAGCAATTAAAATTACTGGTTGAGATCCTTCCCCTATTTTTTCCTTATCTGCTTGTTGAGCTGACTGATTTTGGGACCTGGTAAATACAGTGTATGATCCATCAAACACTCTTCTCTTGCTTTGAGCTTCATCCTGATAATTTAGGAAACCAATGTTGGATTCACCAGCTAATTCTTCTTCTCTTTCTTTGAATATATTAGTGTCATCTTGATCAAACTTAAGTTGGAAAGAGGAATCATGTTTAGCTTCATGATAACCAACTACTGAGTTAGTTGGTGCTACTTCAATGGAGAGCTTCCCCTGTGGGGGAGGAAGATGATTTGGTTTCCCTTGATTCCTAGCAGTACTACCTTGATATGACTGGTTGGGGAACGCCATCCTTGGTATATCTTGATAAGAAGGAGGAACAAATATCCCTTGTGTCATTTGATTTTTTAGATCTAGTAATTCATTCGCTAGATTTTGCACCATAGGATCAGTGGTGCCTGTAAAAAAAATTTAGAAGATGAAGAAGATTTATTTATGTTAGGATCTCTTCTTATCTTTATTGCCAAGATAAGATCATCTTCAACCTCAGTAGCCAAATTTTGAGCTATAGCAAGGTCTATGTGGCCAGCCCGCCTCAATAAGAAACTCACTTTAGGAAGCTAAGAATTTATGAAGAAGCATTTAAGATTTTCAGGTGTTGGTTGAGTAATTGTAGGAATCTTGTTCCTCAACTTGTCAAATTTATCAATGAAGTCTCGCATAGGTTCATGAGGCTCCTTATTCATTTGTGTAAGCTGAGCTAACAGGGAATGTGCATCCTCTGTAGGTTTGAATCTAGCCTCGAACTTGGCCTTGAGAGTGTTCTAGTTAGTTATAGTTTGCACTTGTAGATGATAGAACCAGTCTGCAATAGCACCTTGTAACATTTCTATAAACAGTCTAAATATTATGTCTTCATATTCCACGCCTATAACACCATAGGCTATATAGAAGGCTGCAATATGTTCATCAAGATGAACTTTCCTATCACAATAGAATTTTTAAAAAAATTCCTTGAACTGCAAGGTATTTCATGTAAGGGTGGAGTTAGATTTAGGGGACCAAAGGTATTACCCTAGGGGCCTTAGACTGCCATGATATGACAATGGAAAGGAGGGATAACAAATCTTGGTGGGGTATGTATAGACAAGGCTCTACTAGTAGAGGAAAGAGAAGCCTTGCCTGGTATTGGATACCTGATGCTGGTAGGAGGAAAACTCCTAGTTCACTAAAGGTGAGTTTGTAGAGGGGAAAGATCAAAATTATTTTGCCATAAAAACTCAAATACATGGTCAACAATACCTTAAGCTCTCTAGATTCATGTATACCATGGATCTGCCAGAGTGTAAAATGGAAATAGAAAAGAATTGAAATTGCTTCAATTTGAAGCTTGAGGCTTCAAACTATGCATTCTTCCCTAGCAGAGTCACCAAAAACTATTGGGTGAATATTTTGTCACCAGCTAACTGACAACAAAATAGTTATATCAACCTTAGCATAAGGATATTTAATCGGCAAAATGTGTAGGTTTACCACAACATAATGAGATAAATCTCTCCTCTCATCAAGGGGAGGTTCCCTAAGAACTACTATATACTAATATAAGCTGAAAATACACTCAGGATTGGGATAACACCATCCATCTCTCTTTTGTCAGAGATGATGTTCACAAAGTCAAGGAGAATTATTGGGTAATTATTGAAGGCATTTCTCTTCTTTCAGAAATGATGTTCAGAAAACTAGATGAAGACTTCCTGGGTATTAACTGTAACCATAAGAAACCCACGAAAGCACAAAGTCTATCGTTGCTTCTCCTACTGAATCAAGATGTAGTAACACAATAGAATGAAGTGTAGCACAAATTCTCCACCTCAACTACAAAAATATAAAAGGTTACAAAGGATAATGGGAGCTCAAAGACTCTCCAATATCCTTTTCACTGAAACATAAAACACAGACTAAAGACCATTCTGGCAGCACAAAGTCTCTCACAGTCGGCTTTCGGACACCTTCCAGATTATTTCCACTAGTTCTACTTATTTGATTAAATGGACAAGACTGTATTTAGGAAATAGATATAAGAACAATTTCTTAAATAACACAAGCTATTTCAATATAAAGTCTAAAAGGTCATTTGATTTCTCATTCAAATGACAAAATATGATTAACAGTCTGAGCTCAAAGTCTCAAGAATGCCTTTCAATTTAGGTAGAGTTTCACTTCTAATAAATAAGAGATCTCCCCCATACAAACTAAGAGATTACAATATATAGCAACCAAAGAAAGATTTTGGCACTTGTTTTCATGAAATGGCCCATGTTGTATTCAATGCATTGGAAATTCTATGAAGGGGCCATGCTGGAGCAGATTACCAGCCTAGACTTTGGCATTCTAATTATATCAAATGTCTTCTCCAAAGTATGGGCCACCTGGTCCTCTTTAATGATACTTACACGGCTGTCCATTTGCCTTTACTTCGATGAAGAAAAATAGGCCATACCTTTGAATGCTTTTGCTCTCTAATGTCCACTTGGTGCCCTGTTCCACCTACTGAAATAACTCTCATGTACATATTTCTAGATTTCCTATAACATTCCCTCTTCCCTTGCTACATTTTGTCTCTTCCTAGTGATATGAGCTCTCAGGCTCTCTTCTCACTTTTTGCTGGCTCCTTTGGCTGGTCATTGACTTTTTTCTCGAGCTGCATCTTTGAAAATCAATGGTTATTCCATTACCTTGAATTTGACATCTGCGGGGACATCACTAGTCGCTGGTCACTTGAACCATTTTAAACCTTTGAAAGTTTATTGGTTCAATGGTTCAACGTTCATCGGTTCAGGCAGTTCAACATTTCTTGCAAAGAGCCACGTTTACTTAGTCTTTTTTTAATGAGTTCAATGTATTGTTGAACCATTCATCTGGAATATTCTTCTAGAATTTTCCGCTTGAACTTCTTCTGGAATATTCTACTTGAACCTTTTTCTCCAACTTTGAACTCATTTGAACTCCTTTGAACCTTTAAACTGATTTGAACCTTTCGAAGTTCAATGGTTCATTGGTTTGGAGATTTGTTCCATTTTAATGAATTTTGTCGTTGAAGTTTTGAACCCTTTGAACTTTGAACCTTTTAAACTCTTTGAAGTGGAGTTCAATAGTTCAACGGTTCAATGGTTCGACGGTTTATTCCAACTCTTCGAAGCCCACTGTTGAAGCTTTAAACTCTTTGAACTTTGAACCTTTTGGACTCTTTTGAAGCAGAGTTCAATGGTTCAACAGTTCATCGGTTCGTTCCTTACAATTTTTTCATGGAATGCCTTAAGTGTTTTTTGAACTTCTCCTTGAGAAAGCCTCCCTGTTGAACTTGTGATTTCCTTAGCTGAAAAAGGCTTGCATGACTGAAAAACTCGACTGCTCAAAACATTTTTTTGAGAAAGGAAGAGATCATTTTGGCCTATAGGACTAGAATGATTGACATGTTGTCCACAAAAACAAGTGACGGATTTTGGGAACAACACTCCTTATTGATGTTTTGGACTTATATGGTCTCTATAGATTAAAATTAACACTATCTTTGATTTTTTGCATGCCCACTAATTTGTTTGTGCATGGAAACTCGTGATTTATCAATCACTTTCTAGTTGAATGTGTCTTTGACACTCGTCATGCACACTTTTGATTTTGAGATTCACAGACCCCTTTGACCTCCACTCACCATTGATCTTCAATGTAAGATTTGATTATCCATCATTGGATCTAGCTCTTAAAATGTTGCCACGCATTATCTCTGCATTTGGCCGAAGACCCCTTTGATGGTTTTGAATGCCAACGGCTACTTTCTTTTGGGCCTTTTCTCCCACGGGATTTTTTTGGACTTCTTCATTTGCTTTATGCTAAAGGGAAAGTATCTTTTAGATTTTCTATTTGAGGCATTTTGCTTTGATGAGATCTTTCAGGGTTTTGAAATGAACCCTTCGACCTCTTGCAAAGTACTTTTTTTGAAGGGAAAAGACCCTTTACGGTTTTTGATTTGGCATTTTTTGCTAAAGGAATTCCTTCAAAAAAATTTCCCTTAGCTTCCTTAAAATAGTCCTTCAACAAAATTGAAAAGTGCCTTTTTTCAAAGGGAAAGTACCCTTTGGAAAAAATGAAAATGTCCCTTTTCCCTAAGAAAATATATCTTTCAAAACTTTGAAAAAAGTCTTTTTGCCTTTGGAAGTGCCCCTCGACAAAAATGCAAGTACCCCTTCAAACTTTGGAAGTGGACCATTTCCCTGAGAAAATATCCTTTAGAAAAATTGTCTAGGGCACTTTGCTTGAAAATAAAATCCTTCATAACCTTTTCTTCAGACAAATTGTTTGAAGGAATTCCAACACTTAGTCAAAAATAAAACTCCTGAAGAGACAACACTTAACCAAAAAAGAAAAAAATCCTTTGAGAAATTGTGTGGATAATTTTTCCAAAAAGAAATTGAAACCTAGCTTAAAAAATGCCCAAAATAATTATATTTTCCTTAGTCTCCATATAGAGTCTAAAAGAATGAACAAGTAAAGACTTAGCTGAGAGAGAATTTGCACTTAGATTTTTGGCTTGCAGGCTTATCCTTGAACACTATTGGCTGCCCTTGAGAACCTTGCTTAGATCCTTCTCTAAGCCCCCTTTGATCCATTGCTTCATCAAACCATGTGAGAGCTTTATATGTGGGCCAAAAATGGCCAACATCTTTAGCGGCTCACAGAGGTTGCATGTCTATCGATACAAGAGAACTTGGACCATGTTGCCTCTTCAAATTCATCCATTGGGCATGGAGTCAAGTGATTTTTGCATTGAATTGGAACCTCCCTTTTGAAGCAATAAGGACAACCAGAACAAAATGAACACTATGCCCAAGGCACTTAGGGAAGGGAAACACATAGCCGAAAATGATGTGCATAGGGCACTTAGAGGAAAGCATGAAAATCTATACAAAATGTACAATATATATAATGGCTACAAACTCTTCTAATAAGATGACTTTAGATGAATCCCATTGATGGGGATGGGTAGTATCTCTCCATCTAATTGGGCTAAATGAAAAGGTTTATATTGTTTGCATCTGTGGATCAAATAAAGACCACTCCACAAGTTATCAAATTTGGTATGGTTACCTGGCTTGGTCTTATTTCATACCAAGAGCCTAAAGCATAGCTATAATGAAAGACCATTCAATTTGATCATAGACTTTCTAAAAATCAATCTTAATGAACAACGCCTTCTAATTGAACACCCCAGCGCATTTCATACCTTCCCTTCAAAAGCATAAAAGAATGAATAATAACAGATGAAGTATGAAAACATTAAAACTTATATATATAAATAATAAAATAAGAATGGACTCAATTCAATTAACGGGACAAGATCGCCATACAGAAAGTATCTTTCACTTTTATTTATGAATTTAAAATGAATGTCTTTTATTTTCTTCTTTCTTCAATTGTCAATCTCGTGCTCAGACTTCCTTATAATTTATCCGACTTGTGACGATAAGAAGTTTGTGGCGTTCTGCATTTGGAATCTATCTGGGTTGGATTACATTCTACCATTCGCTCCGGTCAATATGTATTCTGATTAAATGGACATAAGTTAATATGTATTTGGTAGTTATTTAATTAAGTTTAGATTAGATGTAAAAGATTAAATTAGATTAAATAATTAACATTACTATGAGAGAACTAGAAATATTTAAAAATTAGAGATGTATGTTAAATATCATGAGATGGAGTGATAGTAGTTAGATTTTAAAAGTGAAAAATAGTATTCAATAATATAAAATAATGGTTTAAAAAATTTGTGACAATTGAATAAAAATGTTTAAAGTGTATATTGTTTGAAGTATCATGTTTCGTTTCAGAGAAAAAAACATAAGTATATGAAGTCTATTTTGACAATTTTATTTCTCAATTTAAGTCTTCAAAAATGTTACGCATTTTTTAATATTTTCGTTTAAATTATTGGGAAAATGAACTTTTTTTTTTTTTTTTTTTTTTCAGAGTTGAATAGATATGTCTAAAAATTATAAGAAAATCAACACTTATATTGAGCCTCACATCATATCAAAAAATAAGTAAAATATTTTCATATTTTTTAAGCTCTTCAACATTATACAATAACAAAAGCAACATTTTTGACAATTATTACTATTTTCTTCAACCACACTTATAAACATGTTAGCCTCTAAAACAATTAAAAGCCAAAATAAATAAATTGTAGATATGGAACAATCGTGAAGATGTGGACCCAGATTTAATTGGTGCGATGAACACGGATATTGAATATAAAAAATTGTATGAAGTAACATTGAATCATATTTTAATAAAAAAAAGTATGGTTGTTGGAATTTTTGGAAAGGGAAGATACAGAAAAATAAAATATTGTTGCTTATAACTTAGGATCATCTTTATTTCCAAAGCAACGACATTTAAGATTCTTCTATTTATGATTAGTGGTTTTAGATAGATGTTCATGTTCTTTGAGATTTTATTTTAGAGTAATCTTATGTATAAAGTAATTATAAACGATGGAAAGATTGATGAATTTATAGATTAGTAAAGGGAAAACAAAATAAAATTAATCGATATAATATTTAGAATTTTGCGAAATTATAATTTTTATTAATATATTTTGGAAAATAAAAGTATTATATAAAAGTTTTTAAATAAATTTTAATTTAAAATTGGAGTTGTTATGTAAAATAATTTTTTTTAAAAAATAATAAACTACTTAAAGTTAATTGTTCATGTTATAAATAATAATTTTTACTTATTTTAATAACTTTTACATATGATTTCAGGTGGGTTTAAAATTTCAAAAAATATCCTTTAAATAATAAAGTTATAATGTTAGATGAGATCCAACCTAAGTTTGCGTCTAGTTACAAATTTATTTGATTTTTACTATTTTTAACATGACTAAAAATACTAGAATCCATTTTCAAACTCTTAAATGTTTTCATATGGCTATACAAACATCTTAGAATTCGCCTTCACCAGTGAAGCCAATTATAGCTACATTGATATTTTGTTTATCTGATGCAAATAAGAACTCAATCAAGTTAACAAGTTCAAAGTCATGGTCTTTGGAAGATAGGTCGTTGTAGACATTGAATTCTTATCACTATTGTGCTGAAATTGTCAATCTTCGATATTATGTTGTAATCCACAATTTAAACCAGAAAACACTAAAAGGCTCTAAATCATTCGAACTTGTCATGTACAAGTGCCGATTTATGCTAATGTATTCCTGAATGGGGCAATGTGTTTTATGTAATTATTATCTTTTCTCAAATCATTTCGAGTCAAATTATGACCACGTAAAACAATGTCCTAGACCACTACATTCTTCTAATTCGATAGGACACATAACGTGCATGTGTTATTTTGCATCTATAATACTCTCACTGAGATACTACCCCATTCAAAACTGACACCTAATTATAGTTTAGTCAAATTATGACTTAGTAAAATGATATTTTCGACCAAGTTGATTAAGCGTACAATAGATTTGTAAAGAATTGTAGAAAATTAAGTAAAATCACTTTATCATACTAAATTAAATCAAGAGCTTAAGTAAAACTTCCATAAAAGTTGTTGAATATCTAATTAATAGAAATTCATTGTTCAATTTTGCTTCATCCCATGACATCATCAATAGGATGGCATCCGTAAACCATTAATAAAATAAATATCAAAATTAATCCCTATTATGCCTCATCAATGCCCCATTCCTCCAAATATTAATGACATTATTTATTGTTTATCTCTCCAAGATTGAATCAGTCCATGGCCACACATCTTGATCTCAAGATGGATAGTCATGGTTGATCCTGAACATTTTTATAAAGCTATATATAAGAGGGCTAAGACCACCAATTTTAAGTTTTTTTTTTTTTTGTAAATTTATTATACAAAATTATATTCATAAAATCTTCAATTATACAAACTTACTATGCATAAATTGCCATTGACAAGCTTCACATATTCACACAAATTGAAAAAACCTATGAGCCTAAGCAATTAGTGCACTAGGAGATGATGGTAGCTCATGTTACCCTTCATTGACAGACTTGAAGCACCAAATATGGGGGAAAAAATGCTTCTTGATTGTTTGTGAGGGAGAATAGCTACTTGGAAGATTTGATTGTATTCCTTTCTTAGTTAGCTCTTTGAAGTCATTAGCAATGTCCATTGAGAGAGTAGGCTTGATAATTTAATTCTTTATGGTTATTTTATATATTTATTGACTAACGCATTATCTAACCTTGTCTCATAATCCTATTCTATAATTTGGCATGCTCGGTGGGATAACACATCTCACACATCGCTTGATCATTCTAATCCTACATTCAAATCCTCTCTTGATGTTGTTTTGCACCTCAGTTCTTCTCATTTTATTTTTTTTATGACTTCTATGCTAAATGGAAAAATTGACCTATGAAACAACAAATTCAACCTAAATATCAGTGAGAATGCCCTATGGAGTGACAAAATTGAGCTGTGCAAAAGTGAAATTTTTCACATGAATGGTGAAATTGATTTTAATAATTTTTATCTTTATTGCGTGTTTTATAGAGAATGACAAAATCAATATGGAGATTGGTGGGCTCAACTTATAGAACGATGGGTTTGCCAACAGATCAATGAGATTGTCTTGGACCAGAAACTTGTAGGTAAATATTGTGTTGCTTTTATTTCTATCATTTTTATCATTTTGGTGAGATCACCATACACATCAATAGAAATGTGATGCTAATCAGAAATATCACCTTGTAATCAATGGGATCATAAAATTGTGTCCTTTATGTCTTTGTGTTTTAACAAAATCATCCTAAAAAATGATGGAATCGCGCTATTGAATGGTGAAGATTTACAAAATGACATAATCAACCTATGTCAAAAAATAGATAGAAAAAATATCAAGTTGCAAACTTATTTGATAATAATACACCCCTATTTTAAATTCCAATACAGTGTTTTGTAGGTGTTAAGACACTTAGTTTCAATTTTATAAAAATGAAAGGCAAATTTCACTTCACATCTTATTTAGTGTTATAAAACAAACTCAAACTTTAGTTAAGTGTTCTTAAGAGCTTTTGCTTTTATTATTATTATTATTATTGTTGTGTGTTTGTTTCATCAAATAAATGTAGCATGTATGGTCTCCCACTGTCCCCTTTAGGTAACTTGGGTGATCCAAAAATTCTTCACTTATTGCTTTTGTCACTTTGTTAAAGCATCGAAGGAAATTTGATAAGGCCCTCCCCAAAATTTGAGTGATTTGGGTGATCCCAAAATAATCCTAAAGTCATACAATTTTTATTTTTTGCATCTTGACTTGTGGGAGGGAGTTCATAGCCTCCCCACAAATTATCTAGGGAAACATTGACCTGATAATTCATCTCTCAGCATCTTTTCAATCCCAATCTATGGTAAGGGTATATAAATTAAGGTTGACTTGTTGGGATGCTTGTTTATGTAACTAAATAATCTCCATTAGTAAGAGACTATCTCATAATATAGGTTTTACTTAGACAACACAATAGACTAAACAATTGATAGATGTAATGGTTGTGAAAAGGACAATAAATTTTCACAACAAGTTTATAAAGGTGTATCCAAATGACATGTTGTGCCATAGTGTTAATCACACATATAGAATCATTTAGAACATACAAAAATTGATAGTTTTTAGAATAACCCCACTTGTCATGGAGTACTATTCATGCAAGGTGAGTAGCCCAAAGTTACATGCAATTGTACGAATTCTTGAGAGAAGAAGGGGCCTGCAACCATTCTTTTCATGTGCATCAAGTATTATTATATTTTTAACTTATTTCCTCTAAAGAAAGAGTAAAAAGATAGAATCTAAGAGTAAGAAACCACCTTCTCCATTTGCTAGGATAAGACATTCACTTTGATGTTTTTCTCGTTCTTATTTATTTACATGGTATTTTGAGTCTAAAAACTATTTGTGAGCTAAAACATGTCAAAAATAAAACACTTATACACCTATTTCTTTTGAAAAAAGAGGTGTTATGCTAGTCAAATCCAAGTCATCTATTGTGCCTAATTCAAAATTTTAAATCTAATCATTATGTTTGTATTTCCAAAAAAACATTGTTGCACTACTTGTGTGAGTCTATAACTATTCATCACTTTGTAAATCTAAAGTCCTCTTTTTAATCCAAATTTTAAATTTTATCTTTCTAAGTTATAATCTAAATGTTATTGGTTTAGCTTTCACAATTGGTTTGAGTAACTTGGGTGAGATTTTTTGTTTGGATTGAAGGCCACTTTGTTTAGACTCTTTCTCATTCAAGTCTTATTTTGAACTTTGAATATCTTGCATTCACACATGCTCTAAGTTCTTGGACCATTCAACCTTCTTTGCCATATGGTGTCATTGTGCTACCCATTTAGTTTTGGATTTATGCTTAGTAGTTCTTGTGTTAAATCACATCTTGAGCTTCTTAATTCCCATTTTATTCTTCTTGATCTAAAAATTCTTCTTCTATATTCTCTAGTCATGACTCATCACAGTTGTGCTTAGATTTTTATGGTATTGACATACTTGCAACTTAGCTTTTTGTGTGCTAATATTGCACCTTAAGTTCCAAGATTGTTTTACCCACTTCTAATTTGATGATTTCAACCAATCAAGGTTGAGTTATTTTATAATCTTTTTCTTCTAATTGTGTGGCACTACACCATTTCCTTTTATTATAGTCTTGTTTTACCTTGTCTTTATTTTATTAAAGAGTCTAAAATAACTTTTGTTAGGAATAAATTAGAGATCTATAAACAAAGATACATAAAGAACTAAAATATAAATGCACAAAAAGAAGATAAGATTTAATATGGTTCACCCAATGTAGTCTACACCCACCAAGAAACACTTGATAAAATTTTATTACAAGCCAACAAGAGTACAATCCACTCTTAGATCAGTCTTCTCAAAATTATAATGCACAAATATTGTTTGGAACTGTGATCAACAAACTCTCTTGAATTTACACCTAAATTCACACACTTTGTTCTTCCTTCTCAAACTTAGATCTACGTGATGTATTACCTACTACATGTCCATCTATAATACATCAATAGGTAATACATTGTAGTTTTACAAAATAGTGGCTACCAAAACCATAGTCTAAGTCAACCCATAATTGTTTTGCATTACGGGGGGTCCATAAAAAATTTAGGGGGCTACCGGCTCTGAACCCCAACAAGAATACATAAAGAACATATAATACATTTTTATGTACAATATTTGAAATAAATTGTAATATGGAAATAGGCTCCAAAACATATCAATTTCTCTCTTGGAGATTGATTTCCTATGAGAAAGTTTTTCAACCCTTCACTATCATCTGTGAATGCCAACTAAAACTGAACATAGGTTCAGTTTATCCTTTGTGAACATCTTGGTCATCATGTCTACAAGATTCTAACTAGTATGAATCTTATCCAACTTCAACTTCTCTTCCTCCAAATCTATCCTAATAAAATGGTACCTCAACTATATATACGTCTTTCTAGAGTGGAAAGCAAGATTATTTGCTAAGTGTCTAACACTTTGACTATCACTATACAGCGTCACTTCCTCCTACTTATACCCAAACTCTTCAAGCAAATACTATAACTAAATCATCTCTTTTCTTGCCTTTGTGGTAGTAACATACTCAGCCCCTATGGTTGACAAATCCATAAGTTTCTATAGTCATAAAATCCATCTCACCATTACATCACCTACACTAAATACATATCATGTAGTGTTCCTCATGTTGTCTAAATGTATATCCATGTTTGAATCTACATAACGATGCAATGTGGTGTCCAATCCAGAATAGCTTAAAATTATTCCCATGGTCCCTCTCAAGTATTGAAGAATCCACTTCACTGCCTGCTAGTGCTCTCTATCTAGATCACTCATGTACCTACTTGTTACTCCCACTGCATGGGCAACATCTAGCCTAGTACACACCATGGTATCCATTAGGCTACAAACTATAGATTAGTAAGGTACATAGAACATTTGGATTCTCTCCTTATCTATCTTGGGACATCCTGCATATGAAAGTATTCCTAATCAGTTTAACATCTTGCATATTGTTCCTTTATATCCTGAGTTGTCCTCAGAGCAAATATTTGTTTTGCTACCCCCAAATCTTTCATAGTAGAATAATTACTAAGTTGTTCTTTGATTACCTTTATTTCTTACATGTTATTACTTGCAACCAACATGTCATCCACATACAGACATAGAATAATGTAACTACCATAATAATTTATATATATATATATATATGTAATGGTCTGAATAATAACTAGAGTATTCCTATTCCATCATAAAACTATCAAATTTTGTGTACCACTATCATGAAGCTTGTTTTAGGCCATACAATCTCTTATTTAGTTTGCACACCATGTTCTTCTTCCCTGTGATGTCATATCCTTGTGGTTGCTCCATGTATAAGTCCTCCTCCAAATCACCATGAAGGAACATAGTATTCACATCCAACTTCTCTAAGTGCAAGTCTTTTATTGCCACTATCCCAAGAGCAGTCCTAATAGAAGTTATATTCACCAATTGAAAAAAAATCTCATCAAAATTAATTCCCTTATTCTATGCAAACCCCTTTACCACCAACTAGGATTTGTACCTCTTCTTGCCTCCATCATTCTCTTTTATTCTGTGCACCCACTTGTTTTACAATGCTCTCTTACTTTCAAGTGGGTTTAGTAAATCTCAAGTCTGGTTTTTCATTAGATTGATGCTCCTCATTCATTGCTTACTCCCACTTCTTCCTAACATTTGTCTACATTACTTCTTGAAAGTGCATTATCTCTCCATTGTTAGTGAGTAATAAATAATTAAGAGATGGAGAAAATGTTCAATGTTTATTGCTTTTGCCTAAAATTGAAGGGGTAGTCTTGCATGTAACCTCATGCTCCTATCATGTTCCATGCGAGCCATGTTCATCATTTATAACACTCTATTATGCTATGGAGTTCTTAGAATTGTCCTTTGTTTGAGAATTCCATTCCTTGAACAGTAATATAAAAATTCTTGTTGTAATATTCCCTGCCATTATCTGACCTAAGATACTTTAACTTGAGACCTATTTCATTCTCTACCAAGGCTTTCCATCTTTTAACTATATCAAACACGTCATATTTTCTCATAATTCCATACACCTAAACTTTCCTAGTTACATCATCAATAAATGTGACATAATAAGATGAGCCACTAATATAAGATACCTGAGCTGGCCACATACACCTAAATGAGATAGCTCCAACTTATGCACCTTCCTCATAATTCCAACCTTGAGAAATTTTACCCTTTTCTATTTTCTCTACACACAATCTTCACAAAAATCTAAATTAGACCCTTTTAATCTAAGAAACCTATCCTTCAAAATTTGCATGCCCTTTTGGCTCATGTGATCGGGCCTATTGTGGCATAAAGTTGCATCTACAAAAACTAAATTACAATAGTCATCACTAATTGGTAAATACAAGGTACCAATAGTCTTACTTCTTTTTACCACAAGAGCACCCTTGGTCACCTTCCAAGAATCTACTATAAATGTCAACATACAACCTTCACTACATAACTATCCTATGGATACCAAATTTTGTCTCAACTTGTGCACATGCCTGACGTACTTTAGTAGCCAAGTGTTCCCATCCTGAAGCTTGATCTAAACACTTCCTTTTCTACTGTGTTGTAAGGCTCATCATAACCAAGGTAAACATGTCCAAAATCCCCTTGAACATAATCAATAAAATAATGCATATGTTGTGTAACATGAAAATAAGCCCCTAAATCTAAAACCCAAGATGAAACAATATTATCTATGGAGAGAATTAATGTATCCTAACAAATATTACCTATTTCCACATCTACCTCCTTGGTGTCTCCCTAATTTTTTTTGTTATTCTGAAGAACCCAACAATCCATCTTTGCATGCCCAATATTTCCATAGTGCTAACATACCATCTTGCTCTTTTATTTTGACCTTCCTTGACCATTTGACTTTCCATGCTTTCCTTCTCTAAAATTTTGTCACCCTCTACTCTCCACCACTAAATCATCACCTAAAGTATAACTTTACCCAGATCTTTTTCATCACATTTACTTGCTAAGGATTACTCTTATGACATCCTCAAACTTCAACTTGGCATTGTTAGAGACCAAGTTGCTCATAGCCATTTCCAGGTTGTTATAACTCTATAGTAAGGAATACAAAATAAGTATATCCCTAAATTCATCATCAAATTCAATTTTTATAGAGTTCAACATACTCACAACTATATTAAATTCATTCAAATGATCAACAATTGAACCATTTTCAGACATCATATCAAATAACTTTTTCATTAATTTTTTTTTATTAGAAGCAGAGAGTTTCTCATATAAATTCCTTAACAATTTCATGAGACCTTATATGGTCTTTTCCTATGATATATTAAATGTGACTAAAGATGCAAGGCATAACCAAATGGCCCCAAGTGTTTTCCTATCGAGTAACTCCCAAGCCTCATCTATTGTAGCCACTGGTTTCTTTGCTTTTCCTTTGAGCAGGGCATGGAGGTAATTTTGATAGAGGTAATCCTCCATCTACATATTTTATAGACCAAAGTTCTATCTATTGAAATTTTCAACCTTTGATCTATTATCAATAGACATAGTTCCTGCTTCAAATAATAACCCATCCTATAATTCAACACTTTAGCAAATATAATTTGAAGCTTAGATACCAGTTTTTAGGAATAAATCAAAGATATATAAATATAGATACATAAATAATTGAAATAAATATGAAAAACAAGAAGATATGATTTAACATGGTTCACCCAATGTGGGCTACATCCACCAAAAAACACTTTCTTATAATTTATTACAAGCCAACAAAAGTACAATCCACTCTCATATCAATCTTATCATAATTACAATGCATAACTATTGTTTGGATTTGTGATCAATAAACTCTCTAACAAGAATACATAAAGAGTGTACATTACATTTTAATGTACAGTTTTTGAAATATATTTTAATGTGGAAATAGGCTCCACAACATAACACCTCTTAAATATTTGTAAAATAAATTTCAAATATTATCAAATGTATAAATTCATCTTCAAGCATGACACAAAAGTATAGTCATAGTGGGGTCTCTAATGTCCCTAGTTATGAAGAACATTTTTATAATGGAGAAGAACACTTCAATATGTTTGATGATATCCCAAAAACAATAATATTTTAACAGGGTTATTATAAACACCAATCTTTAGAATACAAAGATGAATCCCTTTTAAAGTTGATATAATTAGGTGCAAGATTGCCTCCATATTTCCCAATGGAACACTTGTACATGCTTGTCTGACTAGAGGAACAATAGTTAGAGAAACCTCATATTCATGTCATAAAAACCAACAATGCTTCCTCTAGTAATGAAAATAAATAACTTGTAGATTCAACTCCAAGTGATCAAGATCTTACTACCAAGATTTAGAAAATCAATAAATGGTACATAGATCAGTTTGTCATAGACCTAATAGCTTATTTGGTTGGGACTTCAATTGAGAATACCACTTCTAAAGAGTAAGAACAAGCAATTGACCTAATACAACATACCCAAGTTGATACTATGTCTATGGTAGATCTTGGATTTTCTCCTAAATAGAATAAACCTTTAGATACTTCATAACATGTTTCACCTAATATGGAGCATACCTTTTTCAACCATCATGAGACTCTCACCCCTTTGCAGCTGCAAGAAATGAAAAACTCATCACAGATTGAGGGTATTGTACAAAACACTTTAGCAAGTTCATCTCTACCAATATGTACTTTGGTAAATCAATAAATGACACCTAAAAATCTATAGTATTCATATACCACATAGTGACAAATTCTTGGGACTTTATATCAAAAACCTAGGAATCAATGATAAAATTAGTCAAATCAAAGAGTAAACCCGAATGAAACTACTACACATAGGGTTCATATCCATACTAGGATTACCTAGGGGCACATTCCACCCTAGCAAAATAATATTCCACCCATTAATATATACAAGAGTGGAATTCGATGAAGGGGATAGTTTCAAGTCTTGAGATGGGAAACTAAATCAAGAATTATAATTTTAAGGCCTGAGATGGGAAACTAAATCAGGAATTATAAGTTTGACAAGATATCTCCATATCCATTTGACTTAAGTGTTATATGAGTCCCCTTCCCACATCACTTTGAGGCTCCCAAATTAGATAAATACAAATAGAAGAGTGATCATTGAGAACACATTCAAGCCTTTTTTTTACTATGCCAAGAGGTAGCCTTTAGCATTTTTTATTTGCTTCTCTTATTTCCACATAATTTGGTTAGACAAACATTAGATTGTAAACACCTAAAACTAGCCACAACTAGATTCTGACCAGACTTCAGATAGATTCTTACCAACCATTACAAATTAAGCCTATGAATCACTTAATGTTCCAAATTTTCTTGTGCATCATTTTTCAAATCTCATGGAGGCATCTATAATTGGGATATCCTACCATATGCAATTATAAACTCTCATGGATTCATCCCTACTCATCCTAGGCCATCACAATAGTCAATTGTCAATCTCATGTTCTAACTTCCACATCAAATATAATTATTTATATAGATTGTGATGATAAGAAGTTTATGGCATCCTACATTTGTAATCTATGTGGGTTGGATTAAATTGTACCATTTGCTCTTGTCAATCAAAGACTTGGGATGTATTTTGATTAAAAGAACATAAGTTAATACGTCTTTTGTAGTTCAAAAAAAATTATAAATATTTAATTAAGTTTATAATAGATGTAAAATATTAAATTAATTAATATTATTATGAGAGAAATAGAAATATGTAGAAATTAGATATACATGTTAAATATTGTGAGATGGAGTGATAGTTGTTAGACTTTAAGAGTGAAAAATAATACTCAATAACATAAAAATATGGCTTTAAAAATTCATGACAATCGACTAAAAACAGTAAAAGCATATGTTTAAAGTGTATATTATTCAGAATATCATGTTTTACTTTGGAGAAAAATATAAGTATATAATGTTTACTTTGGCAACTTTATTTCTCATCTATGTCTCCAAAAATGCTGCTCAATTTTTTATATCTCCATTTAGACTATTAGGAAAATGAATTTCTTCTTCTTTCCTGATTTGGATAGTTATATCTAAAAATTGTAAGAAAATCAACATCTATATTGGGTTGCACATCATACCAAAAAATAAGTAAGGTGTCTTCATATTTTTCAATCTCTTCAATGTTGTACACTAACAAAAATAATGTTTTCATAATTGTAATAATTTATCAACTAAGTAAATCACTGTAATGCATTGTGTCATTAACATAAATATATATACTTCAATGAATACTCTAATGATTGCTTGATTTTTTTTAAAACTAGTAAAT
Source organism: Torreya grandis (assembly GCA_037957365.1). Taxonomy (NCBI): domain Eukaryota; kingdom Viridiplantae; phylum Streptophyta; class Pinopsida; order Cupressales; family Taxaceae; genus Torreya; species Torreya grandis. Next base: position 6,355,971 of record JARHVA010000210.1, read on the forward strand.
ATTATATATATTCATATGAATAAATTATATTTATAATTTTATTATCCTTTAATATCTTATATAGATGATCAATGTCTCAATACACTAAGATGCAAGTAAATTTATAGATGACTTGAATTCAAACTAGGACTATATTAATGTATAAACTAACATCAAACAATCAAAAATGAAAGACTTGAGATGTATTTTGTTAAATCAACATAAGTTAATATGTATTTTGTAGCCAAAAAATATTTTTATAAATATTTAATCAAGTTTAAAATAAATATTAAATATTAAATTAAATCAAATTAATTATTATTATTACGAGAGAAATAGACATATGTAAATATTAAAGATATATGTTGAATATCATGAGATTGAGTGATAATTGTTACATTTTAAGAGTGAAAAATAATGTTCAATGATATCAAAAGATGATTTAAAAATATTATGACAATTAGATAAAAATATTTAAAGTGTATTTCTAAATTGTATATTGTTTGGAGCATCATGTTCCACCTCAGAGAAAAAATCAAGTATATGAAATCTACTTTGGCAACCTCATTTCTCAACCAAGTCTCCAAAAGCAGTACTCACTTTCTGATAACTCCGCTTAAATTATTGAGAAAATGAACTTCTTCTCCTTTCCCTAATTAGATAGTTAAATTTAAAAATCTAAGAAAATCAACATATATTTTGGGGCTTACATCATACCAAAAAAATACATGAGATATCTTGATATTTTTCAAGCTCCTCAATGTTGTACAATAACGAAAACAACATTTTTATAATTATAATAACTTGACAATTAAATAAATCATTACAACACAATGTCCTAGTGACATAAACTTGTATACTTCAATGAATACTCCAATGATTACTTGATTTATATAAATATTTGTAAATGTTCAATATATTTCCATGAATAAATAATGAATATTCTAGCTTTCAAGTTTATTATTATTGAATGTCTTATATAAACGATCAACGACTCAATACAATAAAATACGAGTATATTTATAAATGACTTGAATTAAAGTTAGGATCATATTAATGTACAAACTAACCTCAAATAATCAAAGAATTAAAAAAATGTGATAAGGGTCATATAAGGTTAAGGAGTGTTATATTCTTAATTGCTACCATATGTATAATTAATATTTAAGCTACGCTCTTGATCATTACATATTTCTTTAAAACAAATTTGATGAATATAATCATCTTTTTGAGCTCCAAAAACTCTACTTAATTTCTTAAAATTTACTATGTATCACACATAAGCTCTTCGCCTTTATTAAAACCCTAACCAATTTACATTTTTCATAAAATATATAATTAATTATATTATTAAAAAAACCCTCTAATGCATTTAGACATAAATATAAATGGTAAACCATAAAAATGAACTATAAAATAGATACATTCAATCACTGATTGAATGAGTGAAAATTAAGAGTATATCAAGTATAAATTATGAGGATTTATTGCATTTACTTGAATAAAAAGTATAAATAGTTTTCATTAATGAATAAAAGATGAAAGAGATTATTAACTTCAATTCAAATCCATAATGGGTATGAGTAAGAATATTTATTAAATAAAAATTATTTACAAAAATAACTAAAAAAGAGGGTATATTAATGAATGATTTTAATTATAATTACGAGATTCGACCTGTTAACTTATAAAACTATTAAAAGTTAAAATAAATAAATTGTAGATATGGAAGAATCTTGAAAATGTGGATAATAATTTAATTATTGCAATGAAGAAGGATCTTGAAAATATAAAATATATATGAAATAAATTGAATCATATTTTGATAATTTCTTTTTAAAGTTGTTGAAATTTTGGAAAGGGAAGATTAAGAAAAATAAAATATTGTTGCCTACCACTTATGTTCCTTTTTATTTCCAATCAATATCATTATCCTCTTAAAAATAAAAGTATTACATAAAAAACTTTAAAAAACTTAAACTTAAAATTAGATTTGACATGTAAAATTTAAAAATTTAAAAAAATAATAAACTATTTAGAGATAATTACTTTTACTATAAATAACAATTTACTTTTCTTAATAATTTTTTGATACAAATTTCGATAAACTTAAAATTTCAAACATATCCTATAAATAATAAAGTCATGATGTTGGATGAGTTTCAACCTAAGTTCATGTCTAGTTACAAAGTCATCTTATTTTTGCTATATTTAGTATGACTAAAAAATTAGAATGCAATGTCAGACTCTTAGATGATATCATGTGGCTTTCCAAGCGTCTTCTAATTGGCCCTAACCAATGAATCTAATTATGACTTCATGATTATTTTATTTATCTTTGTTTGGTACAAATAAGAGTTTAATTGAATTAACAAGTTAAAGTTATGGCATATATAAGATAGGTTCCTCATCATTCTCTTTTGGTTGAAAACAACTTGGCACCTATAATTGTCTTGATTATATTCCTACCATTTATAATTTATCAATATTTTTCATATTCCATTCTAAAATCTATATTTTGTCTACCTGTTTTAGCCCTTCCCACTATACCAAATACATGTTATAACTTTTGTGTTTTATGTTCACTATCTTCTTATCCAAAACCTATACTATTTTTTTTATTCTTCCTTAGTGCCTATTGCTTCCAATCCAATTCTTCATCTTATTCCCCTTCACCATATTTTCTATGAAATTCATATAAATTTTAAGCATTAAATATTGGAGAGATATCAAAATTCTATGATAAACTCATCTCATAAGTATTGTCATTAATTTTTTTAATAATTTTACATGAACCAATTTTCTTGCACTTCAACTTGTCCTACATTCTTTTTGATTTTTTAGATGCATCATCACCAAATCTCCTTCAAATAACATTGAACTTATATTTATATTTGTTGCTACTTTATAATTTTCATTACTTTCATGTAACTTTCTTCTAACTTCTTCTTGTAATTATTGTATGTGCTCTGCAAACGCTTCTACATCATCAATATCTCATTTAAATATTGATAGCTACACTAGATCTAAAATACCCATTGGATTTATACTATATGAATAATTTGAAAATTTAATTTTCCTATTGATTTATTTACTGAACTATTATATGAAAACTCGACTTGTACTAAAGCCAAGTCCCATTACTTGGGCTTCTCTCCAACTTGTTAGGAACTTGGAGTACAATTGATTACTTCTGTATAAGCAACTAAACACATAATTAAACCAGAACTAATAAGTAACTAGAAATACAAAATAACAAATAATAGGAGATACAAGAAACAACCAATCTTACATTAAACTCTTCCAGAATACAATGAAGAAATCTCACTCTTTCCACACCTCTTTAGTGTATAGTATTTCTCTCTCAAGAGTTCTCTCTCTCACAATCAATTACAATCAACTCAATAATCGAGTTGTTATTCCCTTCTCTTCAGCAGATCTTTTTGATCTTGCACCTTATAGATCTAATTGATCTTGCTTACAACTTAATTACAATACATGCCCCATGGGTCTCTTAAATAGGATCCAAGGCATACAATAATTAGAAACATAGACTCAAGACTAAAATTAGTCTTTACATGCAAACACTCTATCCTCCTAAAATTAGAACAAATCTAATTCTGGAAACGTATGTAAATGCACACACATAGGTGACCGTTGCCGATCATTATCAGTCTGCATATGACCGATGTCAGCCGATCCCTGACTGATGTCAGTCAGTTCTGATCCATGCCTGATTGATGTCGGTGATACTGCCAATGCCAGTTACTGGTTAAGCCCAAAAACCTCCACCATTTGCATAACAATGAAGCTTTTAGCTCCACAACTTAACAATCTCCCACTTGGAGATAAACAGCTGCACCTGTACCTGTACAGCAACATCCTATATCTTGTTTCTCTGGCTTGTTTCTCCCTCTTCAAGTTCAATCTTGAAGACCAACAAAATTTGAATGAAGATTCAACTTCTCCTTTGTTATCAGCTTTGTCAACATATCTACAAGGTTCTTATCCATATGGATCTTTTCCAGATTTAACTGACCATCCTCCAATACCTATCTAATGAATTGGTACCTAAGATGTATATGTTTGGTTCTTGAATGAAAGGCTGAATTCCTTGCCAAATGAATTGTACTTTGACTATCACTATATAATCTGCAACTCTCTTGCTCCTTTCCCAACTCTTCCATGAACCGAGTCATCCATATCATTTCCTTGCTAGCCTCTATGACTGCAATGTATTCTACTTCTGTAGTAGACAGGACAACAACCTTCTACAACTTTGAAATCCATCTAACTGCCATTCCACCAATAGTGAAAACATATCATGTGGTGCTTCTCCTACCATCTAAGTCACCTGCCATATCCAAATCTACATACCCATGTAGAGAAGTGTTTGACCCTCCATAGCATAAATGCCTACTGCTAGTCCCTCTTAGATATCTGACAATCCACTAAATTGCTTTCTAGTGCTCCTTTCCTAGATTGGCCATAAATTTGCTGACAACTCCCATTGCTTGGGTAATATCTAGTCTAGTACATACCATTACATACATTAAGCTCCCAACTGCTGAAGCATATGGAACTCTGCTCATGTACTCAACCTCATCATGTGATTTAGGACACTGTTCTTTGCTCATCTTGAAGTCTCCAGCCATAGGTGTGCTTACCAGTTTTGCATCCTACATATAGAACCTCTCCAACACCTTATTCACATAATCCTCTTGAGACAAAATCAACTTGTGATTTTTCCTGTCTCTCTTAATACTCATGCTAAGGATTTTCTTTGCTGCTCATAAATCCTTCATGGCAAATGTGTGAGCTAATTTTACCTTTAGCTAAGTAATTTCCTGCATATGTGAACCTGCAACAAGCATATCATCTACATATAGTAACAGGATAATATAATTACCATTATCCAATCTGGTAAAATAAACACAATGGTTAGATTGACATTTAATAAAGCCATGCTATGTCATAAACCTGTCAAACCTCAAATACCATTGTCTTGGAGCTTGCTTAAGACCATATAAGCTTTTATTCAACCTGCACACAAGTTTCTCCTTACCTTTGACCTCAAAACCTTTTGGCTGATCAATATATATCTCTTCATCCAAATCTCCATGAAGAAATGTTGTCTTAACATCAAGCTGCTCAAGATGCAAATCCTCAATAGCAACTAAAGACAATACATTCCGAATAGAAGTCATCTTTACTACAGGAGAAAAAATTTCACCAAAATCAATACCTGGTTTCTATGCAAATCCCTTCACTACCAACCTAGCCTTATGTCTCAATTGTCCACTCTCTCCTTCCTTTAACCTGTATACCCATTTATTTTTTAGTGCTTTCTTTCCAACTGGCAACTCAACCAAATCCCATGTTTGATTCTCTTCCAAGGAATCAATTTCCTCATTCATGCCATGCTCCCACTGTTTCTTAGATTCTCCCTGTATTGCCTCATCAAAACTTTCTAGTTCTCCACTATCAGTGAGCAACACATAGTATAAAGAAGGGGAATAATGAAATGGAGGTTTACTTACCCTTACAAGCCTCCTTATGGGCATTTGAGACTCATTCACAGCTTGTTATCTGCCCAAATTTCATTTTGACAGTGACCGATCCTGGTCATCTCTCTGTCTGCACCTAACTGATGTCAGTTTTACCTAATCGATGTCAGTCTCTATCTAACCAATGTTGGTTCCTATCTGATCGACATCAGTTCCTGCCTGACCAATGTCAGTTCTTGTGTTTTCTTGTGAGTGATGATTTTTACCCATAAGCTCATTTTGGATCATTACCTCATCCAAATCAAGATTGCCCTGCTCAAAATTATTCAGCCTCTTGAGCTGATCACTGTACATCACCTTTTCATTGAAAACTACATCACGGCTTCTAATAATTTTGTTAGTTTCTAAATTCCACAACCAGAATCCAAAATCTCCAAATCCATAACCAATGAAAGTGCACCGCTTATATTTAACATCCAACTTCTTTCTATTTTCTTTATCAATGTGCATAAAAGCTTCAAAATGAAAAACTCTAAGAATTGAAAGATTTACCTTTTTACCTGTCCATGTCTCTTTTGGAATTCCACCATCTAGAGCATTAGAAGGTCCTCTGTTAATCAGGTAAACCATAGTATCTACAGCTTCTACCCAAAAATTTAAGGGCAAACCAGGATGCAACCTCATACTCTGTGCACGCTCTATTATTTTTCTATTCATCTTTTCAGCAACTCTATTTTGCTGAGGTGTCCTTGGAACCATCATTTCCCTATGTATTTCACTCACAGAATAGTAATTGTTGAATTTATTACTATAGTACTCACCACCATTGTCAGATCTAAGGCACTTCAATCTCAAACCTATTTCATTCTCAACCAAATCTTTCCATTTCTTAAATGTGTCAAAAACATCATATTTCCTCTTTATGCAATAAACCCATACCTTTCTTGTAGCATCATCAATGAAAGAAACATAATACTGTGATCCTTCAACAGAAGCTACCTGAGCTCGTCCCCACATGTCTGTGTGAACAAGCTCCAACTTGTG
>JARHVA010000210.1:6367500-6395000 GCA_037957365.1 Torreya grandis
ATGACATCATCAAAGGGATGGCATCTGTAAACCATTCATGAAATAAATATCAAAATTAATCCCTCTTATGCCTCATCAATGCCCCATTCCTCCAAATATTAATAATATTATTTATTGCTTATCTCTCCAAGATTGAATCAGTCCATGGCCACACATCTTGATCTCAAGATGGATAGTCGTGGTTGATCCTGAACATTTTTAAAAAGCTATATATAAGAGGGCCAAGACCACCACTTTTAAGTTATTTTTATGTAAACTTATTATATAGAATTATATTCATAAAAGCTTTAGTTATACAGCCTTACTATGCATAAATTGTCATTGACAAGCTTCACCTATTCACACAAATTGAAAAATCTTGTGAGCTTAAGCCATTAGTGCACTAGGAGATGATGAGAGCTCATGATACTCATTATTGAAAGACTTGGAACACCAAATATGGGTAAAAACATGCTTTTTTATTGTTTGTGAGGGAGAATAGTTACTTGGAAGATTTGATTGTATTCCTTTCTTAGTTATCTCTTTGAAATCATTAGCAACGTCCCTTGAGAGAGTAGGATTGATAATTTAGGTCTTTATGCTTATTTGAGATATTTATTGACTAACACATGATCTAAAATTATCTCATAATACTATTCTATATTTTGGCATGCTCAGTGGGACAACACATCTCACAGATCTCTTGATCCTTCTAATCTTGCATTCAAATCTTCCCTTGATGTTGTTTTGTACCTCTTTTCTTCTCATTTTAAATTTTTTATGAGTTCTATTCTGAATGGCAAAATAAACCTATGAAACAACAAATTCAAACTAAATATCAGTGAAAATGCCCTATGGAGCGATAGATTAGAGCTATGCAAAAGTTAAATTTTCCATGAGAATGGTGAAATTGATTTTTCTAATTTTTATCTTTATCTGTGTTTTATAGAGAATGACAAAATCAATATGGATATTGGTGGGTTCAGCCTATGGAACGATGGGTTTTCCAATAGATCAATGAGATTGTCCTAGACTAGAAACATGTAGGTAACTACTTTGTTGCTTTTATTTCTATCATTTTTATCATTTTGGTGAGATCACTATACACATCAGTAGAAATGTGATGCTAATCAACAATATCACCTTGTAATCAATGGGATCATAAAGTAGTGTCCTTTATGTCTTCGTGTTTCAATGAAATCATCCTAAAAAATGATGGAATCATGCTATTGAATGGTGAAGATTTAAAAAATGACATAATCAACCTACGTCAAAAAATAGAGAGAAAAAATAACAAGTTGCAAAATTATTTGATAATCATACACCCCTATTTTAAACTCCAATATAGTGTTTTGTAGGTGTTAAGACACTTAGCTTCAATTTTATAACAATGAAAGGCAAATTTCACTTCACATATTATTTGGTTTTATAAAAAAAACTCAAACATTAGTTAAGTGTTATTAAGTGATTTTGATTTTTCTATTATTATGTGTTTGTTTCGTAAAATAAGTGTAGCATGTATGCTCTCCCACTGTCCCCTTTAGGTAACTTGGGTGATCCAAAATTCTTCACTTATTGCTTTTGTCACTTTGTTCAAGCATGGAAGGAAATTTTATAAGGCCCTCCCCAAAATTTCAGTGATTTGGGTGATCCCAAAATAACCCTAAAGTCCTACAATTTTTATTCTTTGAATCTTGACTTGTGGGTGGGATTTCATAGCCTCCCCACAGGTTATCTAGGGAAACATTGACCCGATAATTCATCTCTCAGCATCATTTCAATCCCACTCCATGGTATGGGTATATAAATTGAGGTTGACTTGTTGGGATGCTTGTTTAAGTAAATAAATAAGCTCCATTAATAAGAGACTATCTTAGAATATAGGTTTAACTTAGATAACACAATATACTAAACACTTGATAGATGTAATGTTTGTAAAAAGGACAAGAAATTTTCATAAGTTTATTAAGGTTATCCAAATGATGTGTTGTGCCCTAGTGTTAATCACACATATAGAACCATTTAGAACCTATAAAAAATGATAGTTTTTAGAATAACCCTACTTATCATGGAGTACTATTGGTGCAGGGTGAGTAGCCCAAAGTTACAAGCCATTGTATGATCTCTTGAGAGAAGAAGGGGCCTAGAACCATATTTTTCATGTGCATCTAATTTTATTATATTTATAACTTATTTCCTCTAAAGAAAGAGTAAAAAGATAGAATCCAAGAGTAAGAAACCACCTTCTCAATTTGCTAGGATAAGACATTCACTTTGATGTTTTTCTCATTCTTATTTATCTACATGGTATTTTGAGTCTAAAGACTATTTGTGAACTAAAACATGTAAAAAATCAAACACTTGTACACCTTTTTATTTTGAACAAAGAGGCGTTATGCTAGTCAAATCCAAATCATCTTTATTTCTTTATTCAAACTTTCTAATCTAATCATTATGTTTGTATTTCCAAATAACATTGTTGCACTGCTTGTGTGAGTCTATAACTAGTCATCACTTTTTAAAGCTAAAGTTCTCTTTTTAATCCAAATTTTAAATCTTGTCTTTTTAAGTTATAATATAAATGTTATTGGTTTACCTTTCGCACTTAGTTTGAGTAACTTGGGTGATATTATTTGTTTGGATTGAAGGCCACTTTGTTTAGACTCTTTCTAATTCTAGTCTTATTTTAGAATTTGAATATCTTGCATTCACACATGCTCTAATTTATTTGACCATTCAACCTTCTTTGCCATATGGTGTCATTGTGCTACCCATTTAGTTTTGGATTTATGCTTAGTAGTTCTTGTATTAAATTGCATCTTGAGCTTCTTAATTCCCATTTTATTCTTCTTGATCTAAAAAGTCTTCATGTATATTCTCTAGTCATGACTCACCATAGTTGTGCTTAGATTTTTACAGTATTGACATACTTTCAACTTAGATTTTTGTGTACTAATCTTGCACCCTAAGTTCCAAGATTGTTTTACCCTCTTCTAATTTGACGATTTAAAATAATCAAGGTTGAGTTATTTTATAATCTTTTCCTTCTAATTGTGTGGAACTACACCATTTCTTTTTATTATAGTCTTGTTTTACCTTGTCTTTGTTTTATTAATGAGTCTAAAATAACTTTTGTTAGGAATAAATTAGAGATCTATAAACAAAGATACATAAAGAACTGAAATATAAATGCACAACAAGAAGATAAGATTTAACATGGTTCACCCAATGTAGGCTACACCCACCAAGAAACACTTGATAAAATTTTATTACAAGACAACAAGAGTACAATCCACTCTTATATCAGTCTTCTCATAATTACAATGCATAAATATTGTTTGGATCTGTGCTTAACAAACTCTCTTGAATTTGCACCTAAATTCACACACTTTATTCTTCCTTCTCAAACTTAGATCTACATGATGTATTACCTACTACATGTCCATCTATAATACATCAATAGGTAATACATTTTAGTTTTAAAAAATAATGGTTACCAAAACCATGGTCCAATTCAACCCATAATGGTTCCCCATTAAGGGGGGTCCATAAAAACATTTTGGGGGCTACTGCCTCTGAACCCCAATGAGAATACTTAAAGAATGTATAATACATTTTTATGTATAGTATTTTAAATACATTTTAATATGGAAATAGGCTCCAAAACATATCAATCTCTCACTTGGAGATTTATTTCCTCAGATCAAGTTTCTCAACCCTTCACTGTCATTTGTGAAGGCCAACTAAAACTAAACATAGCTTCAGTTTATCCTTTATGACGACCTTGGTCATCATGTCTACATTAATCTGAATGGTATGAATCTTCTCCAACTTCAACTTCTCTTCCTCTAAACCTATCCTAATAAAATGGTACATAAACTATATATACCTCTTTCTAGAGTGGAAATCAAACTTATTTGCTAACTGTATAACACTTTGACTATCATTATATAGCTTCACTTCCTCCTACTTATACCCCAACTCTCCCAAAAAATACTTTAACTAAATCATCTCTTTTATTGCCTATATGGCAGCAACATACTCAGCCCTTGTGTTTTACAAAGCCAAAATTTTCTATATTCATAAAATCCATCTCACCATTGCATCACCTACACTAAATACATATCATGTAGTGCTCCTCCTGTTATCTAAATATCTATCCATGTATAAATCTTCATAATTATGCAAAGTGGTGTCCAATCCACCATAATTTAAAATTATTCCCATGTTCCCTCTCAAGTACTGAGGAATCCACTTCACTGCCTGCTAGTGCTCTCTATCTGGATCACTCATGTACCTACTTGTTACTCCCACTACATGGAAAATATCTAGCCTAGTGCACACCACGGTATATATTAGACTACAAACTACAGATGAGTAAGGTACATAGAACATTTGGATTCTCTCCTTATCTATCTTGGGACACTGCTCCTTTGATAACTTGAAATGGCTTGCCAAAGTATTCCTAATCGGTTTAACATCCTGTATACTAAATCTCTCCAAGACCTTTTTAATGTGCTCTTCCTGAGATAAATTCAAATTGCATTATTTTATATCTTGAGTTATCCTCATACCAAGGATTTGTTTTACTACCCCCAAATCCTTCATAGTAAAATAATTACTAAGTTGTTCTTTGAGTACCTTTATTTCTTGCATGTTCTTACCTACAACCAACATGTCATCCACATACAGACACAAAATAATGTAACTAACATAATAAAACTTTTTGATAAATACGTAATGGTCTGAATGACACCTAGATCATTCCTATTCCATCATAAAACTATCAAATTTTTTATACCACTATCATGGAGCTTGTTTTAGGCCATACAATCTCTTCTTTAGTTTTTACACCATGTTCTTCTTCCCTGTGAAGTCATATCCTTATGGTTGCTCATGTATAAGTCCTCCTCCAAATCACCATGAAGGAACATAGTCTTCACATCCAACTTCTCTAAGTGTAAGTCTTATATTTCCACTATCCCAAGAGCAGTCCTAATAGAAGTCATCTTCACCACTAGAATAAAAATCTCATCAAAATCAATTTCCTTCTTCTATGCAAACCCATTTACCACCAACTGGGATTTGTACCTCTTCTTTCCTCCATCATCCTCTTTTATTTTATACACCCACTTGTTTTGCAATGCTCTCTTACTTTCAGGTGGGTTTACTAAATCTCAAGTCTAATTTTCCATGAGAGATTGATGCTCCTCATCCATTGCTTACTCTCACTTCTTCCTAACATTTTCCTACATTACTTCTTCAAAGCACTCTAGCTCTCCATTTTTAGTGAGTAATAAATAATTAAGAGATGGATAAAAATGTTCAAGATTTCTTCTTACCCTAGAAGACCTTCTCACCATAGGAGTTTGAGGTTCTTGTAGAGTAGGTGGCTGGACTAGTTGCTTGGACACTTTATCATTTACAATGTCCTCCAAAATTGTATACTTTTTTTTAAAATCCTTTTTTGATCCTACAACTATTGTTTATATATAACTTTTTCATTAAATAAAACATCCCTAGATAGAAATATTTTATTGTCCTTAAGACTCCAAATCTGAAAACCAAATTCATCCTCACCATAACCAATAAAGGTGTATTTATAAGATTTAGCCTCTAGCTTGGTCCTATCATCTTTATCAATATGAAAAAAAATTCACGTCCATAAATTATAAGAAAGGAATAATCAACCTTATTACCCAACTAAGTTCTTCATGTATGCCTCCATACAAAGAAGATGAAGTTCCTATATTAATCAGATATATAGTCATGTTTACTGCTTCTACCCAAAATTGAAGGGGTAGTCTTACATGTAACCTCATGCTCCTATCATGTTCCATGTGTGTCATGTTCATCCTTTCTAATACTCTATTATGCTATGGAGTTCATAGAATTGTCTTTTGTCTGCAAATCCCATTCCTTGAACAGTAATAAAAAAAATCTTGTTGTAATATTCCCCACCATTATCTAACCTAAGATACTCTAACTTGAGACCTATTTTATTCTCCACCAAGGTTTCCCATCTTTTAACTATATCAAACACATCATATTTCCTCATAATTCCATACACCCAAACTTTCCTAGTTGCATCATCAATAAAAGTGACATAATAAGATGAGTCACTAATATAAGATACCTGAGCCGACCCTCATACATCTGAATGAGACAGATCCAAATTATGCATCTTCCTCATAGTTCCAACCTTGAGAAATTTTACCCTTTTCTATTTTCTATACACATAGTCTTAAAAAAAATCTAAATTATACCCTTTCAATCTAGGCAACCTGTCCTTCAAAATTTGCATGCCCTTTTGGGTCATGTGACCGAGCCTATTGTGCCACAAAGTTTCATCTACAAAAACTAAATTACAATAGTCAGCACTAATTGATAAATACAAGGTACCAACCTTCTTAACTATTTCTACCACAAGAGCACCCTTGGTCACCTTCCAAGAATATAATATAAATGTCACCATAGAACCTTCACTGCATAGTTATCTTATGGATACCAAATTTTGTCTCAAGTTGGGCACATGCTTGACATACTTTAGTAGCCAAGTCTTCCCATTTTGAAACTTGATCTAAACACTTCCTTTTTCTACTATATTTTAAGGCTCATTTTCACCAAGATAAGCATGTCCAGAATCCCCTTGAACATAATCAATAAAATAATGCATATGTGGTGTAACTTGAAAATAAGCCCCTGAATATAAAACTCAAGACTCATAAATATTATCTATGGAGAAAATTAATGTATCCTGACAAATATTACGTATTGAGACATTCACCTCCTTAGTGTCTCCCTAATATTTATTCTTATTTTGAAGAACCCAAAAATCCATCTTTGCATGCCCAATATTTCAATAGCACTAACATACCATCTTGCTCTTTGATTTTGACCTTCCTTGACCATTTGACTTTTCATGCTTTCCTTCTCTAAAAATTTGTCTCCCTCTACTCTCCACCACTAAATCATCACATGAAGTAGAATTTTCCATAGATATTTTTCATCACATTTACTTGCTAAGGATTACTCTTATGACATCCTCAAACTTCAACTTGGCATTCTTAGAGACCAATTTACTCATAGCCATTACCAGGTTCTTCTAACTCTCTGGTAAGAAACACAAAATAATTAGATCCCTAAATTCATCATCAAAGTCAATTTTTACAAAGTTCAACATACTCACAACTGTATTAAATTCATTCAAATGTTCAACAAATGAACTATTTTCAGACATCATATCAAATAACTTGTTCATTAAATTTTTTTATTAGAAGTAGAGAGTTTCTGATATAACTTCCTTAATGCTTTCATGAGACCTTATATGGTATTTTCCTATTATATATTAAATTCAACTAAAGATGCAAGGCATAACCAAATGGCCCCAAGTGTTTTCCTATCAAGTAACTCCCAAGCCTCATCTATTGTAGCCACTAGTTTCTTTGCTTTTCCTCCGAGCAGAGCATGGAGGTACTTTTGATAGAGGTAATCCTTCATCTACATATTTTATATACCAAAGTTATATCTATTGAAATTTTGAACCTTTGATCTATTATCAATAGCCATAGCTCCTGCTTAAAATAACAACCCATCCTATAATTCAACAATTTAGCAAATATAATTTGAAGCTTTGATACTAGTTTTTAGTAATAAATCAAAGATATATAAATAGAGATAAATAAAGAACTGAAATAAAAATTCACAACAAGAAGATAGGATTTAACATGGTTCACCCATTGTGGGCTATATCCACCAAAAAACACTTTCTTAGAATTTATTACAAGCCAACAAAAGTACAATCCACTCTTATATCAATCTTCTCATAATTACAATGCACAAATATTGTTTGGAGTTGTGATCAATAAACTCTCTGACAAGAATACATAAAGAATGTACATTACATTTTAATGTACAATTTTTGAAATACATTTTAATGTGGAAATAGGCTCCACAACATAACATCTTTCAAATATTTGTAAACCACATTCCACATCTTATCAAATGTATAAAATCATCTTCAAGCATGACTCAAAGTTATACTCATAGTGGGGTCTCTTATGTCCCTAGTTATGAATAAGAGAATTTCAGTAATGGAGAAGAACACTTCATTATATTTGATGATATCCCAAAAACAATAATATCTTAGTAGGGTTATTATAAACAATAATCTTTAGAAGACAAATATGAATCCCTTTTAAGGTTGATATAGTCAGGTGCAAGATTGCCTCCATATTTCCTAATGGAAAACTTGCACATGCTTGTCTGACTAGAGTAACAATAGTTAGAGAAGCCTCTTACTCATGTCATAAAAACCAACAATGCTTCCTCTAGTAATGAAAATAAATAACTTGTAGATTTTACTCCAAGTGATCAAGATCTTACTACCAAGATTTAGAAAATCAATAAATGGTACACATATCAGTTTGTCATAGACCTATTAGCTTATTTGGTTATGACTTCAATTGAAAATACCACTTCTAAAGAGTAAGAACAAGTGATCGACCTAATTCAACATACCCAAGTTAATCATATGTCTACGGTAGATCCTAGATTTTCTCCTAAATAGAAAAAACCTTTAGAAACTTCGTAACATGTTTCACCTGATATGGAGCATACCTTTTTCAACCATCATGAGACTCTCAACCCTTCACAACTAAAAGAAATGAAAGACTCATCACAGAATGTAGGTATTGTACCAAACACTTTAGCAAGTTCATCTCTACAAATATGTACTTTGGTAAATCAATAAATGATACCCCAAAATCTACAGTATTCATATAACACATAGCGACAAATTCTTGGGACTTTATATCAAAAACCTAGGAATAAATGACAAAATTACTCTAATCAAAGAGTAAACCCAAATGAAACTACTTGACACAGGGTTCATATCCCTACTAGGACTACCCAGGGGCACATTCCACCCTAGCAAAATTATATTCCACCCACCAATGCACCAAACATGCAAGAGTGGAATTTGATGAAGGAGATAGTTTCAAGGCTTGAGATGGGAAAATAAATCAAGAATTATAATTTCAAGGCTTGAGAGGGTAAACTAAATCAGGAATTATAAGTTTGACAAGATATCTCCATATCCATTTGACCTAAGTGTTATATGAGTCCCCTTCCCACCTCACTTTGAGGCTCCCTAATTTGATAAATACAAATAGAAGAGTGATCCTTGAGAACACATTCAAACCTTTTTTGTACTATGCCAAGAGGTAGCATTTAGAATTCTTTATTTGCTTCTCCTATTTCCACGTAATTTGGTTTCACAAACATTAGATTGTAAACACCTAAAACTGGCCATAACTAGATTTTGACCAGATTTCAGATAGATTCTTACCAACGATTACAAATTAATCCTAGAAATAACTTAATGTCCCAAATTTTCTTGTGCATCATTTTTCAAAGCTCAGAATCCCATGGAGGCATCCGTAATCTGGGTATCCTACCATATGCAATCATAACCTCTCACGAAATCATCCCTAATCATCCTGGGGCATCACAATAGTCAATTGTCAATCTCATGCTCTAAATTGCACATCAAATATAATTATTTATCTATATTGTGATGATAAGAAGTTTATGGCATCCTGCATTTGTAATCTATGTGGGTTGGATTAAATTGTACCATTCAGTCTTGTCAATCAAAGACTTCGGATGTATTCTGATTAAATGAACATAATTTAATATGTATTTTGTAGTCCAAAATTTTTTATAAATATTTAATTAAGTTTAGAATAGATGTAAAATATTAAATTAGATTAAATTAATTAATATTATTATGAGAAAAATAGAAATATGTAAAAATTAGAGATGCGTGTTAAATATTGTGAGATGGAGTGATAGTTGTTAGATTTTAAGAGTGAAAAATAATACTCAAAACATAAAATGATGGCTTAAAAAATTAATGAAAATCGAATAAAAATACTTAAAGCATATGTTTAATGTGTATATTATTCAAAATATCATGTTTTGCTTTAGAGAAAAAAAATAAGTATATGAAGTTTACTTTGGCAACTTTATTTCTCATCTAGGTCTCCAAAAATGCTGCTCACTTTTACATATCTCCATTTAGACTATTAGGAAAATGAATTTCTTCTTCTTTCCTAAGTTGGATAGTTATATCTAAAATTTTTAAGAAAATCAACATCTATATTGGGCCGTACATCATACCAAAAAATAAGTAAGGTATCTTCATATTTTTCAATCTCTTCAACATTGTACAGTAACAAAAATAATGTTTTGATAATTTTAATAATTTATCAACTAAGTAAATCACTATAATTCATTGTTTCATTAACATAAATATATATACTTCAATGAATACTCTAATGATTGCTTGATTTTTTTAAAAACTAGTAAATATCTTATATATTCTTATGAATAAATAATGTTTTAAATTTTATTCTTCTTTAATATCTTATATAGATGATCAATGTCTCAATACATTAAGATGCAAGTATATTTATAGATGACTTGAATTCATATTAGGACTATATTAATATACAAATTAACATCAAATAATCAAATGATTAAAGACTTGAGATGTATTTTGATTAAATCAACATAAGTTGATATGTATTTTGTAGCCAAAAAATTATTTTTATAAATATTTAATTAAGTTTAGAATAAATGCAAAATATTAAATTAAATCAAATTAATTAATATTATTATGAGAGAAATAGATATATTTAAATATTAAAGATATATGTTGAATATCGTGAGATTGAGTGATAATTGTTACATTTTAAGAGTGAAAAGTATTGTTTAATGATATCAGAAGATGATTTAAAAAAATTATGACAATTAGATAAAACTATATAAAGTGTATGTTTAAATTGTATATTGTTTGGAGCATCATGTTCCACCTCAGAGAAACAATCAATTATATGAAATCTACTTTGGAAATTTCATTTCTCAACCAAGTATCCAAAAACACTACTCACTTTTTCATACCTCTGCATAAATTATTGAGAAAATGAACATCTTCTCATTTCCCTAATTAGATAGTTAAATTTAAAAATCTAAGAAAATTGACATATGTTTTGGGCCTTACATCATTCAAAAAAATACATGAGATATCTTGATATTTTCAAGCTCCTCAATGTTATACAATAATGAAAACAACATTTTGATAATTATAATAACTCGACAATTAAATAAATCATTACAACACAATGTCCCAGTGACATAAACTTGTATACTTCAATGAAAAATCCAATGATTACTTGATTTTATAAATATTTTAAAATGTTCAATATATTTCTATGAATAAATAATGAATATTCTAGCTTTCAAGTTTATTCTTCTTGAATGTCTTATATAAATGATCAATGCCTCAATACAATAAAATGCAAGTATATTTATAAACAACTTGAATTAAAGTTAGGACCATATTAATGCACAAACTCAGACTTGAATTAAAGTTAGGACCATATTTACACTTGGCTAACTCAGACTTTGGTCATTCTTTTTAGTCTATACATTTCCTATTTTTTTAAGTTTGACATATGTTCTCTCTTGTGCCCCTTAGCCTATCTCTTAGTTTGACCAGTATTATGTTGATGGCCCAGGCCTTTTTTCTTATCCAAAATTCTTTAAAATTGCTTATCTTCCACCTCTCCAAGTTTTAATCTTGCACCCATTTTCCTCCTTCTTGGACACTTACATCCCAAACAAACACCTACATTGACACGTGTCCTAATCTAATGTAAGTATCTGGTGCCTTAAATTCATCTAATTTTTAAATGAAATGTATCCTAATGGTTGGCCTAAGTATTTTAATGTGATATATTCTCTAAAGGGATTGGTATGAATACAAGATCAACTGTCATTCATTAGAAACTTCTTACCTCTCAAAAGACAACTTACCAAAAATCACTCAATCAAGCATTCAAGTGAGAAAAGCTTCCATTTTTTCTCATTTTTCCATATCAATCATAGGGACAACACATATATAATTTTAAAGTACTAAAGGATCAATATAAGAACTATATTTTCTAATTTACAAGTTAGGTCACTATTATACTTGCTTATTACATATTGCATGATTCATAAACAAGCCGACATGTAGGGGATAAATACATAAGTTCGAGGCCCTATTCAAAAAATTAGATATGTAGGAAATGCTCATTGACATAGGGGTATTTCAGGAAACTCAACATTGTGTGCCCACTAACCGATTTTTCCCACAACCACTATGAATATGAAGAAATAGGGTTTGATCATTTGAAAAGGAGCAATAGTATGTGACCTAGATCTAAAAGCACTAGATTAAAGACAAAAATAAACACAAAATCATTTAGATGGTTGTATCATGTCTTAACAATTATTCCACACAAGATCCTACATCCAACCTAGACATTAGCATTGACAAAACTATCCCAAGCTGATGCAAGTGTTTGTGGCTACAGAGGCACTTAATCTAGAATTTGGTGACTATTCGAGAATATTACTCTAGTGTGCTTTTTTCATGTTCTAGATCTAGATCTATATTATCATCAAAACTAGATAAGTATATTTTTTATTTGTCATTTTCATAGCTAGCATAATTGTACTTCACATTTTTAGCATATCTTAGTATAATAAATTTAGTATATATATTTTTTCAATTAAATTGCATGCTATAGATTTGTTTATTACCCTCATGTTTATTTGTTTCTATATTTTTAACCTTATCTATCCCAATAGGATCCATAAATTTTAGGGTTAAACATGTCATTTCCAAACCCAACTTCATCACCATCTCTATTGACATGATATTTTCCATTATTTTTCTATACATGACAACTTTATATAAATTAATTCTTATCTTGAACTTGGTTGATAAAAGATGTGATAAATGAGTATTTAAGGTGTAAGGAAACTATTTCATCATAAAAAAATATAGGGATTTTAGTATCTTTCAATAAGGAGTCTCAAGGTAGATTTTAGGCTTAACAGAGTGACAAAGGCCAAGTCCCAAGCTCACATTGCTTGCATCTTATATATTTAAGTCTAACAGGGACCACATTTCCACTAAGTATTCACACTTAGTCCATGGGTGAATGGAGTCCACATCAAACCCAATCAGATTATTAAGTGGATTGGATAGTCTAACTGGTCTGTTACCCCATAGATTTCTCAAGCAAACATCAAGGTATCCTTAATTGAATTATAATTTGTAATTAATCTATGACCTCAAAAAATCCCCATGGAGTCTACAGTGATCTCATAGAATTCATAGATTTTGTAAGTCCATGGAGGTGGCATGTGTCATAGTCACAACTTGTTTAGTGGTATCATACTCAAATTCAACAAAAAATCCATAGTCCTTAGGTGGAAGTGTGAAATTTATTAAAAGGATATTTAAAGACTCCACAAGACTGTGAACTAATTTGGGAAATATTGTTCATAAATATTGATGTGTGATTAATTATGCTTTGGAATTAAGATAGTCCATATGTCCATGAAGAACGAAAATATCATGGGAATAGCTTTGAGGCCATTATAAAATGACCTTAATATTGTGACGTGTGGCTTAATTTGATGATCCTTGCATCTATGTTTATTAAACTGATATTTGTAATGAGAATTGCCACTAAGGATACATGTTTTGAAACAATTTGTTGAGTGGGGTGTTATGGGTTTGATTGGAAAGCTCTTGATGAGATATTTTAGTTGGTTGTAGCTATGAGGTAGTTAAATTAATGATGTGGTCACTCTTACAATAAATTCCCCTAAAATCACAAATAATTTGAGATGGAATTTAATAAGGCCAACAAATGAGATAATGAAAGGGTCACTATTAGAGGATTAAAAAGGGGAATTGTCCTTTTGAAAGAGGATATTTGGTAGAGTACATAGAAGAGATCAAGAAAAGCTAAAATTAGATATATATAAAGAAGAGAGAAGGTATTAGAAGGTTCCAAAGTTATGAGGGGAAGGAAAGGCCATGCTTATGGATTAGATAAAAGATTAAATAGAAGGGACATAGATCAAAGAGGGGCCATAGTAGAGGAAGTTACATAGTCTATAAATAAATAATTTAGATTAGAATCCTGAAGAGGCTTACAGGTAGACTAAAGAACATAAAATAGATAGTCATAAAGTCACTGAATGCAAATGTACTTGAGGTTTATTATAATTTACTAATAAATAATGGTGATTATTTTTAATGCATGACTCTAGATACATTTCGAAGGGCATCCCTTCACTAGGACCCCATACCCTAAACTGGAAAATAGTGTAGTGTGCCCATTTTTTTTGATTTCACAATTATCCCAATTGAGTGCAATGCATTAATTAAGGTTGTTGGTGTATTTTATATCTATAATACTACACAAAATACATGAAATTATAAAACCCTAGTTTCTTGCACACATACAAAATTTGAATAAAATGGTTGGTGGATGGATTAGGTGAAAGGGATTGAGTTGGAATAGCCTTGGTCAATACTCATTGAAATACAAGATGTTTCACTACATTGTCAATCTTTCAAAGAGGTCTCAATTTACAATGTAGTTATCCCACTTATGTGTATGTGTGGAATGATGAATAGAAATATAAATGTTATTTCCTCAATTTTACCCTTGCCAAAAATATGTAGATGAAGATTCAACCTTGAATATAGCATTATCAAACATATAGGTAGAACATGAAAATGTTTGAATATCTTTCAAGAATGAGGATAATATTTGAATAGCTTTCAAGAGTGACGATCAACTGATGGTTTGAATTAGGGAGAGAAATACCCTTCACCAAAACCCTAGAAATATAGTTAGCCAAAAGATTGTTGAATCTCTCAGCAGCTAGAATATAGAGAGAAGGAGCTAGAGGCCACCCCTGTTTGATATCTCTGTGAAGCTCAAAGTGTTGAGATTGAGAGCCATTGATAGTAATACAAGCACCATCATCTTGAAAATTATATTAACAATTTGCTCAACCCTGGGACCAAAACCAAGCGCCTAAAGCATAACTATATTAAAAAACCATTCAATTTGATCATAAGCTTTCTAAAAATCAATCTTAATGAATAATGCCTTCTAGTTGAACACCCTACCCCATTTCATACCTTCCCTTTAAAAGCATAAAATAATAAATAATAATAGATGTAGTATGAAAACATTAAAACTTATATATATAAATAATAAAATAAGAATGGACTCAATTCAATTAACGGGACCTGTGATGATAAGAAGTTTGTGGCATCCTGCATTTGGAATCTATGTGGGTTGGATTACATCCTACCATTCGCTCCGATCAATCAAAGACTTGGGGTGTATTATCATTAAATGGAAATAACTTAATATGTTTTTTTTTGGGGGGAGCCAAAAGAAATATCTTTATAAATATTTAATTAAGTTCAAAGTAGATGTAAAATATTAAATCGGATCAAATTAATTAATATTATTATGAGAGAAATAGAAATATATAAATATTAGAGTGAATTATAATATTCAAGGATATAAAAAGATTGTAGATAGAGGTTCATGTTCTTTGAGATTTTATTTTAGAGTAATCTTATGTATGGGCTTATTTGTTATGTATACCATAATTATAAAAGATGGAAAGATTGATGATTTTATAGATTAGTAAAGAGAAAACAAAATAAAATTAATGGATATAATATTTAGAATTTTGTGAAATTATATTTTTTATTAATTTATTTTGGAAAATAAAAGTATTATATAAAATTTTTTAAATAAATTTTAATTTAAAATTGGAGTTGACATGTAAAATAAAAAATCTTAAAATATAATAAAATGCTTAAAGTTAATTGTTTATGTTATAAATAATAATTTGTACTTCTCTTAATAACTTTTGCATATAATTTTGAGATGGGTCTAAAATTTCAAAAATATCCTCTAAATAATAAAGTTATAATGTTAGATGAGTTCCAACCTAAGTTTACGTCTAGTTACAAATTTATCTGATTTCTATTATTTTTAGCATGACTAAAAATATTAGAATGCATTTTCCAACCCTTAAATTATCTCATATGGCTATCCAAACATCTTAGAATTTGACTTCACCAGTGAAGCCAATTATGGCTACATTGATATTTTCTTTATCTTTATCTGATGCAAATAAGAGCTCAATCATGTTAATAAGCCAAAAGTTATGGTCTTTGGAAGATAGGTCCTTGTTGTAGACATTGAATTCCTATCACTATTGTGCTGAAATTGTCAATCTTCGATATTCTTTGATAATGCACAATTTAGACCAAAAAACACTAAAAGGTTGTAAATCATTCGAACTTGTCACATACAGGTGCCGATTTATGCTAATATATCCATGAATGGGGTAATGTATTTTATGTGATTATTATCTTTTCTCAAATCATTTCGATTCAAAATGTGACCACGCAAAATAATGTCCTAGACCACTACATTATTATAATTCAGTTGGACACATCACGTGCATGTGTTATTTTGCATCTATAATACCCTAACTGATATATTACCCCATTCACAACTGACACCTAATTATATTTCAGTCAAATTAAGACTTAGTAAAATGATATTTTCGACCAAGTTGATTAAGCGTGAAACAAACTTCTAAAAAATTGTAGAAAGTTAAGTAAAATCACTTTAGCAAACTAAACCAAATCAAGAGCTTAAGGAAAAATTTCATGAAAGTTGTTGAACATCTAATTACTAGAAATTCATTATTCAATTTTGCATCATCCCATGACATTATCAATGGGATGGCATCTGTAAACTATTAATGAAATAAATATCAAAATTAATCCCTCTCATGCCTCATTAATGCCTCATTCCTCCAAATATTAATGCAATTATTTATTGTTTATCTCTTCAATATTGAATCAGTCCATGGCCACACATCTTGATCTCAAAAGAGACAATCATGGTTGATCCTAAACATTTTTAAAAAGCTATATATAAGAGATCTAAGACCACCACTTTTAAGTTATTTATATGTAAACTTATTATGCAGAATTGTATTCCTAAAAGCTTTAGTTATACAAACTTACTATGCATAAATTTCCATTGACAAGCTTCACCTATTCACACAAATTGAAAAATCTTGTGATCTTAAGTCATTAGTGCACTAGGAGATGATGGTGGCTCATACTACTCTTCATTGACAGACTTGGAACACCAAATATGGGAAAAAACACGCTTCTTGATTGCTTGTGAGGGAGAATAGCTACTTGGAAGATTTGATTATATTCCTTTCTTAGTTAGCTCTTTGAAGTCATTAGCAACATCCCTTGAGAGATTAGGCTTGATAATTTAGGTATTTATGCTTATTTTACATATTTATTGACTAACGCATGATCTAACCTTGTCTCATAATCTTATTCTATATTTTGGCATGCCCGATAGGACAACACGTCTCACACATCTCTTGATCCTTCTAATCTTGCATTCAAATACTCTCTCAATGTTGTTTTGCACCGTTTTTATTCTTATTTTACATTTTTATGACTTCTATGATGAATGTCAAAATTGACCCGTGATACTTTGAATTCAACCTAAATATCAGTGAGAATGCATTATAGAGCAGTAGAATCGAGCTATTCAAAAGCAAAATTTTACACATGAATAGTGAAATTTATTTTTCTAATTTTTTTCTTTATCTATGTATTTTATAGAGAATGAGAAAATCAATATGGATATGGGTGGGTTCAACTTGTGGAATGATGGGTTTGCCAACAGATCAATGAGATTGTCTTGGACCAAAAACTTGTAGGTAACTGTTGTGTTGCTTTTATTTTTATCATTTTGGTGAGATCACCATACACATCAGTAGAAATACTATGTTAATCAGCAATATCACCTTGTAATCAATGGGTTCATAAAATAATTTCCCTTATGTATTTGTGTTTCAATGAAATCATCCTAACAAATGATGGAATCACAATATTTAATGGTGAAGATTTACAAAATGACATAATAAACCTATGTCAAAAAATAGAGAGCAAAAATATAAACTTGCAAACTTATTTGATAATCATACACCCCTATTTTAAATTCTAATACAGTGTTTTGTAAGTGTTAAGACACTTAGTTTTAATTTTATAATAATGAAAGGCAAATTTCACTTCATATCTTATTTGGTGTTATAAAACAAACTCAAACTTTAGTTAAGTGTTCTTAAGCACTTTTGCTTTTTTTATTATTGTTGTGTGTTTGTTTCATAAAATAAAGTGTAGAATGTATGCTCTCCCACTGTACCCTTTAAGTAACTTGGGTGATCAAAAAATACTTCAATTATTGTTTTTGTCACTTTGTTAAAGTGTGGAAGAAAAGTTGGTAAGGCCCTCCCCAAAATTTGAGTGATTTGGGTGATCCCAAAACAACCCTAAAGTCCTACAATTTTTATTTTTTGCATCTTGACTTGTGGGTGGGAGTTTATAGCTTCCCCACAGGTTATCTAGGGAAATGTTGACCCAATAATTCATCTGTCAGAATCATTTTAATCCCACTCCATGGGAGGGGTATATAAATTGAGGTTGACTTGTTGGGATGTTTTTTTAAATAACTAAATAAGCTCCATTAGTAAGAGACTATCTTAGAATATAGGTTTAACTTGGACAAAATAATATACTAAACAATTGATAGATGTAACGGTTGTGAAAAGGACAAGAACTTTTTACAAGTTTATTAAGGTGTATCCAAATGATGTGTTTACCCTAGTGTTAATCACACATATAGAACTATTTAGAATGTACAAAAATTGATATTTTTTAAAACAACCCCACTTATCATGGAGAACTATTGGTGCAAGGTGAGTAGCCCAAGTTATAGGCCATTGTACGTTCTCTTGAGAAAAGAAGGGGCTTAAAACCATACTTTTCATGTGCATCTAATTTTATTATATTTACAACTTATTTCCTCTAAATAAAGAGTATATAGATAGAATCTAAGTATAAAAACTATTTGTGAACTAAAACATGTCAAAAATCAAACACTTTTAGACCTATTTATTTTGAACAAAGAGGCGTTATGTTAGTCAAATCCAAATCATCTTTTGTGCCTTATTAAAAATTTCAAATCTAATCATTATGTTTGTATTTCCAAATAACATTGTTACACTTCTTGTGTGAGTCTATAACTATTCATCACTTTGTAAATCTAAAGTCTTCTTTTTAATCCAAATTTTAAATCTTGTCTTTCTAAGTTATAATCTAAATTCTATTGGTTTACCTTTTACATTTGGTTTGAGTAACTTAGGTGAGATTTTTTGTTTGGATTGAATGCCAATTTGTTTAGACTCTTTTTCATTCTAGTCTTATTTTGGACTTTGATTATCTTGCATTCACACATGCTCTAAGTTCTTGGACCATTCTACCTTCTTTGCTAGTTTATGTCATTATGCTACCCATTTAGTTTTGGATTTATGCTTAGTAGTTCTTGTGTTAAATCACATCTTGAGCTTCTTAATTACCATTTTATTCTTCTTGATCTAAAAATTCTTCTTCTATATTCTCTAGTCATGAATCACCACAGTTGTGCTTAGATTTTTATGGTATTGGCATACTTTCAACTTAGCTTTTTGTGTGCTAATCTTGCACTCTAAGTTCCAAGATTGTTTTACCCTCTTCTAATTTGATGATTTCAACCAATCAAGGTTGAGTAATTATATAATATTTTTCTTCTAACTATGTAGCACTAAACCATTTCCTTTTATTATAGTCTCATTTTACCTTGTCTTTGTTTGATTGAAGAGTCTTAAATAAATTTTGTTAGGAATAAATCAAAGATATATAAACAAAGATACATAAAGAACTGAAATATAAATGCACAACAAGAAGGCAAGATTTAACGCGGTTCACCCAATGTAGGCTACACCCACCAAGAAACACTTGATCAGATTTTATTACAAGCCAACAAGAGTACAATCCACTCTTAGATTAGTCTTCTCACAATTACAATGCAGAAATATTTTTTTGAGTTGTACTCAACAAACTCTCCTGAATTTGTACCTAAATTCAAACACTTTGTTCTTCTTTCTCAAACTTAGATCTACATTATGTATTACCTACTACATGTCCATCTATAATACATCATTAAGTAATACATTTTAGTTTTACAAAATAATGGGTACGAAAACCATGGTCCAAGTCAACCCATAATGGTTCCCCATCAAGGGGGGTCCATAAAAAAAATTTGGGGGCTACTACCTCTGAACCCCAATGAGAATACATAAATAACATATACTACATTATTATGTACAATATTTTAAATACATTGTAATATGGAAATATGCTCCAAAACATATCAATCTCTCACTTGGAGACTAATTTCCTCTGGGCAGGTTTCTCAACCCTTCACTATCATCTGTGAAGTCCAACTAAAACTAAACATAGCTTTAGTTTATCCTTTGTGACCACCTTGGTCATCATGTCTACAAGATTCTGACTGGTATGAATCTTCTCTGACTTCAATTTATCTTCCTCCAAACCTATCCTAATGAAATGGTATCTCAATTGTATATACTTCATTCTAGAGTGGAAAGCAAAATTATTTTCTTAGTGTATAATGCTCTAAATATCGCTATACAAATTCACTTCCTCCTTCTTATACCCCAACTCTTCAAGTAACTACTGTAACCAAATCATCTCTTTTCTTGCCTCTATGACAACAACATACTTAACCCCTTTGGTTGACAAAGCCATAGGTTTATATAGTCATAAAATGCATCTCACCATTGCATCACCTACACTAAATACATATCCTATAGTGATCTTCCTATATCTAAATATATAGCCATGTTTGAATCTACATAATGATGCAAAGTGGTGTCCAAATCACCATAGCTTAAAATTGTTCCCATGGGCCCTCTCAGGTACTAAAGAATCCACTTCACTGCCTACTAGTACTCTCTATCTGGATCATTCATATACCTACTTAATGATCCCACTACATGGGCAATATCTAGCCTAGTGCATGCCATGCTATACATTAGACTACCAACTATATATGAATAAGGTACATAGAACATTTGGATTCTCTTCTTATCTATCTTGGGACACTGCCCCTTTGATAACTTCAAATGGATTTCCAAATTATTTCCAATTGGTTTAACATCCTATATACTAAACCTCTCCAAGACCTTTTTAATGTGCTCTTCTTGAGATAAATTCAGCTTTTGTTCCTTTATATCTCGAGTTATCCTCATATAAAGGTTTTATTTTACTACCCCCAAATCCTTTATAGGAAAATAATTACTAAGTTATTCTTTGAGTACATTTATTTCTTGGATGTTCTTACCTACAACCAACATGTCATCCAGATGCAGACATTGAATAATGTAACTACCATAATCAAAAAATTTGATATATATGTAATGGTCTGAATGACACCTAGAGTATTCCTATTCCATCATAAAACTATCAAATTTTTTGTACCACTATCATGGAGCTTGTTTTAAGCCATACAATATCCTTATGGCTGCTCCATGCACAAGTCCTCCTCTAAATCACTATGAAGGAACATAGTCTTCACATATAGCTTCTCTAAGAGCAAGTCTTCTATTGCCACTATCCCAAAAGTAGTCCTAATAGAATTCATCTTCACTACTAGAAAAAAAAATCATCAAAATCAATTCCCTTCTTCTATGCAAACCCCTTTACCACCAACTGGGATTTGTACCTATTCTTGCCTCCATCAACCTCTTTTATTCTATACACCCACTTGTCCTGTAATACTCTCTTACTTTCAGGTGGGTTTACTAAATCCCAATTATGATTTTACATGAGACACCAATGATCCTCATCCATTTCTTACTCCCACTTCTTCCTAACATTTACATGTAATGCTTCTTCAAAGCACTATAGCTCTCCATTGTTAGTGGGCAATACATAATTAAGAGATTGAGAAAAATGTTCTAGTTTTATTCTTATCCTAGAAGACCTTCTTAGCATAGGAGTTTGAGGTTCTTGTGGAGTAGGTGCCTGAACTAGTTGCTTGGACACTTTATCATTTGCAATGTCCTCCAAAATTGTATACTCTTTTTGAAATCCTCTTTTTGATCCTACAACTATTGTTTATATATAAGTTTTTAATTAAATAAAACATCCCTAGATTGAAATGTTTTGTTGTCCTTAAGACTCCAAATCTGGAAACTAAAGTTATCCTCACCATAACCAATAAAGGTGTATTTTGAAGATTTAGCCCCTAACTTGGTCCTATCATATTTATCAATATGAAAAAAAATATCACATCCATAAATTATAAGAAATGAATAATCAACCTTCTTACCAAACCAAGATTTCTCATGTATGCCACCATACAAAGAAGATAAAGGTCCTCTATTAATCATATATATAGTCATATTTATTGCTTTTACCTAAAATTGAAGGGGTAGTCTTGCATGCAACCTCATGCTCGTATCATGTTCCATGAGAGTCATGTTCATCCTTTCTGACATTCTATTCTACTATGGAGTTCTTAGAATTGTCCTTTGTCTGCAAATTCCATTCCTTGAATAGTAATAAAAAAATTCTTGTTGTAATATTCCCCACCATTATCTGACTTGAGATACTTTAACTTGAGACCTATTTCAATCTCAACCAAGGCTTTCCATATTTTAAATGTATCAAACACATCATATTCTCTCATAATGCCATACACCCAAACTTTCCTAGTTACATCATCAATAAAAGTGACATAATAAGATAGCCACTAATATAAGATACCTAAGCCAACCCCCATACATATAAATGAGAAAGATTTAACTTATGCACCTTCCTCATAGTTCCAACCTTGAGAAATTTTACCCTTTTCTATTTTATATAAACATAGTCTTCACAAAAATCTAAATTAGACCCTTTCAATCTAGGCAACCTATCCTTCAAAATTTGTATGCCCTTTTGGCTCATGTGACCAAGCCTATTGGGTCACAAAGTTGCATCTACAAAAACTAATTTACAATAGTCAGCACTAATTGATAAATACAAGGTACCAACCTTCTTACCTCTTGCTACCACAAGATCACCCTTGGTCACCTTTGAGGAATCTAATATAAATGTCACCATACAACCTTCACTACATAGTTGTCCTATGGATACCAAATTTTATCTCAACTTGGGCACATGCCTGACATAATTTAGTAGCCAAGTGTTCCCATTTTGAAACTTGATCTAAAAACTTCTTTTTTCTATTGTGTTGTAAGGCTCATCATTACCAAGATAAACATGTCCAAAATCCCCTTCAACATAATCAATAAAATAATGCATATGTGGTGTAGCATGAAAAGAAGCCCCTGAATCTAAAACCCAAGACTCAACAAAGTTATCTATGGAGAGAATTAATGTATCCTGACAAATATTACCTATTGCCACATTCAGCTCCTTGGTGTCTCCCTAATTTTTATTCTTATTCTGAAGAACCCAGCAATCCATCTTTGCATGCCCAATCTTTCCATTGTGCTAACATACCATCTTACTCTTTGATTTTGACCTTCCTTGACCATTTGACTTTCC
This sequence comes from Torreya grandis, assembly GCA_037957365.1. NCBI lineage: Eukaryota > Viridiplantae > Streptophyta > Pinopsida > Cupressales > Taxaceae > Torreya > Torreya grandis. The sequence goes on from JARHVA010000210.1 coordinate 6,390,923, forward strand.
ATGCTTTCCTTCTCTAAAATTTCGTCTCCTCTACTCTCCACTAATAAATCATCACCTGAAGTAGAAGTTTCCCTATAGCTTTTTCATCACATTTACTCACTAAGGATTACTCTTATGACATCCTTGAACTTCAATTTGGCATTGTTAGAGACCAAGTTGCTCATGGCCATTACCAGGTTATTCTAACTCTATGGTAAGGAACACAAAATAAGTAGATCCCTAACTTCATCATCAAATTAAATTTGTATAGAGTTTAACATACTCACAACTGTATTAAATTCATTCAAATGATCAACAACTAATCATTTTTAGACATCATATCAAATAACTTTTTCATTAAATTTTTTTGATTAAAAGTAGAGGGTTTCTCATATAACTTCCTTTACACTTTCATGAGACCTTATATGGTCTTTTATTATGATATATTAAATGTGACTAAAGATGTAAGGCACAATTGGATGGCCCCAAGTGTTTTCCTATCAAGTAACTCCCAAGCCTCATCTATTGTACCCACTAGTTTCTTTGGTTTTCCTCCAAGCACAGCATGGCAGTACATTTGATAGAGGTAATGCTCCATTTACATCTTTTATAGACCAAAGTTTTATCTATTGAAATTTTCAACCTTTGATTTATTATCAACAGCCATAACTCCTACTTAAAATAATAACAAATCTTGTAATTCAACACTTCAGCAAATGTAATTTGAAGCTCTGATACCAATTTTTAGGAATAAACCAAGGATATATAAATAGAGATACATAAAGAACTGAAATCAAAATGCACAATAAGAAGATAAGATTTAATGTGGTTCACCCAATGTGGGCTATATTCACTAAGAAACACTTGCTTAGATTTTATTACAAGCTAATAAAAGTACAATCCACTCTCAGATCAATCTTCTCATAATTATAATGCACAAATATTATTTGGAATTGTGATCAATAAACTCTCTGACAAGAATACATAAAGAGTGTACATTAAATTTTAATGTATAGTTTTTGAAATACATTGTAATGTGGAAATAGGCTCCGCAACATAACACCTTTTAAATATTTGTAAACCACAATCCACATCTTATCAAATGTATAAAATCATCTTCAAGCATGACACAAAGGTATACTTGTAGTGGGATCTCTTATGTCCCTAGTTATGAAGAAGAGCATTTTTATGATGGAGAATAACACTTCATTGTATTTGATGATATCCCAAAAATAATAATATCTTAATAGGCTTATTATAAACACCAATCTTTAGAAGACAAAGATGAATCCCTTTTAAGGTTGATATAATCAGGTACAAGATTGCCTCCATATTGTCCAATTAGAGGCACAATAGTTATAGAAACATCTTACTCATGTCATAAAAAACAACAATGCTTCCTCTAGTAATGAAAATATATAACTTGTAGATTCTACTCCAAGTGATCAGGATCTTGCTACTAGGATTTAAAAAATTAATAAATGGTACACAAATCAGTTTGTCATACACCTAATAACTTATTTGGTTGTGACTTCAATTGAGAATACCGCTTCTAAAGAGTAAGAACAAGTGATTGACCTAATGTAACATACCTAAGTTGATCCTATGTCTATGGTAGATCTTGGATTTTCTCCTAAATAGAATAAACCTTTAGATACTTCATAACATGTTTCACCAGATATGGAGCATACCTTTATCAACCATCATGAGACTCTCACCCCTTCTCAACTGCAAGAAATGAAAGACTCAACACAAATTGAGGGTATTGTAAAAAACACTTTAGCAAGTTCATCTTTACTAACATGTAATTTGGTAAATTGATAAATGACACCTCAAAATATGCAATATTCATATAACACATAGAGACAAAGTCTTAGGACTTTATATGAACAACCTAGGAATCAATGACAAAATTACTCAAATCAAAGAGTAAACCCAAACCAAACTACTAGACATAGGTTTCATATCCCTACTATGACTACCTAGGTGCACATTCCACCCTAGCAAAATTATATTCCACCCACCAATGCACCAAACATGCAGGAGTGGAATTCGATGAAAGAGATGGTTTCAAGGATTGAGATGGGAAACTAAATCAATAATTATAGTTTCAAGGCTTGAGACGGGAAACTAAATCAAGAATTATAAGTTAGACAAGATATCTCCATATCCATTTGAACTAAGTGTTATATGAGTGCCCTTCCCACCTCACTTTTAGGCTCCCAAATTTGTTAAATATAAATATAAGAGTGATCCTTGAGAACACATTCAACCCTTTTTTGTACTATTCCAAGAGGTAGCCTATAGCATTGTTTATTTTCTTCTCTTATTTCCTCATAATTTGGTTAGACAAACTTTAGATTGTAAACATCTAAACTTGGTCATAACTAGATTCTGACTAGACTTCAAATAGATTTTTACTAACCATTACAAATTAAGCCTGGGAATCACTTAATGTCCCAAATTTGCTTGTGCATCATTTGTCAAAGCTCATAATCTCATGGATGCATTCGTAATCGAGGTATCCTACCAACTAAAATCATAACCTCTCATAGATTCATCCCTAATCATCATGTGGCATCACAATAGTCAATTCTCAATCTTGTGCTCTAACTTCCACATCAAATATAATTATTTATCCAGATTTTGATGATAAGATGTTTATGGCATCCTACATTTTTAATCTATGTGGGTTGGATTAAATTGTACCATTCACTCTAGTCAATCAAAGACTTGGGATGTATTCTGATTAAATGAACATAAGTTAATATGTATTTTTTAGTCCAAAAAAAATTTATAAATATTTAATTAAGTTTACAATAGATGTAAAATATTAAATTAGATTAAATTAATTAATATTATTACGAGAGAAATAGAAATATGTAAAAATTAGAGATGGATGTTAAATATCGTGAGACGGAGTGATAGTTGTTAGATTTTAAGAGTGAAAAATAATACTCAATAACATAAAAATATGGCTTAAAAATTTCATGAGAATCGAATAAAAATACTTAAAGCATATGTTTAAAGTGTATAGTATTCAAAATATCATGTTTTCCTTCAAAGAAAAAAACAAGTATATGAAGTTTACTTTGGCAACTTTACTTCTCATCTAGGTCTCCAAAAATGCTGCTCACTTTTTCATATCTCTATTTAGACTATTGGGAAAATGAATTTCTTCTTTTTTCTTGAGTTGGATAGTTATATCTAAAAATTGTAAGAAAATCAACATCTGTATTGGGGCCTATATCATACCAAAAAATAAGTGAGATATCTTCATATTTTTCAATCTCTTCATCATTGTACAATAACAAAAATAATGTTTTGATAATTTTAATAATTTATCAACTAAGTAAATCACTATAATGCATTGTGTCGTTAACATAAATATATAGTTCAATGAATACTCTAATGATTGCTTGATTTTTTTAAAAACTAGTAAATATTTTATATAATCTTATGAATAAATAATGTTTTAAATTTCATTCTTCTTTAGTAGCATATATAGATGATCAATGTCTCAATACACTAAGATGAAAATATATTAATAGATGACTTGAATTCAAATTAGGACTATATTAATGTACAAACTAACATCAAACAATCAAAAAATGAAAGACTTGAGATGTATTTTGATTAAATCAACATAAGTTAATATGTATTTTGTAGCCAAAAAAATATTTTTATAAATATTTAATTAGGTTTAAAATATATGTAAAATATTAAATTAAATCAAATTAATATTATTATGAGAGAAATAGATATATGTAAATATTAAAGACATATGTTGAATATCATGAGATTGAGTGATAATTGTTACATTTTAAGAGTGAAAAGTAATGTTCAATGATATCAGAAGATGATTTTAAAAAATTATGACAATTATATAAAAATATTTAAAGTGTATGTTTAAATTATATATTGTTTGGATCATCATGTTCCACCTCAGAGAAAAAATCAAGTATATGAAATCTACTTTGGAAATTTCATTTCTCAACCAAGTCCCCAAAAACACTACTCACCTTTTCATACCTCCACTTAAATTATTGAGGAACTGAACTTTTTCTCGCTTCCTAATTAGATAGTTAAATTTAAAAAT
>JARHVA010000210.1:6402500-6415000 GCA_037957365.1 Torreya grandis
GCCTGGAAACAGTCCAGAGTTTATGAATCCTAATGTAAATATGCTGAAACAGATGCTTTACAGGATGGGTACTACTTGTACCTTAAGATGGTCGACATTTTGGCCTAAGTTTAATCCTAGTCAAGAGAATTATTGGGAATCTGGAGATATGCCAGATTATATGTTTGATTTTCTTGATTATATTATGCCAAGAATTGCCTATCAGGAATATTTTGTAAATGTTGCTCCTAACATGTTGTGCAATATTTTTATTGCCTTAAGAATTCCTTTCAGAGTACAGTTTAAATTATTTTTAGTCCAAAACCATCAATACAATGCTCATGCTGTGATACAACCTGGATTACCAGTTGCTTCTATATGGAGACGCATAACTGTCAGTCACGAAGCAAAGTTTCCAGAAACACCGAATGGACGTCTTTGTCGCATTCCTTCAGCATTATTCATGGATCATACTGCTAGTGACACTAATGATGATAGTGGTGAGACAGAATATGACAACTCACCATATTCTCCAGCCGGATCACATGAATTCAATGATGATGACTAATTACAGGGTCTGTCTGCAATAGTGAATGGAGAGCACTATATCTCTCTTTATGTCAATAAAGTGGACCTCACCACTTGTTAAAGGTGGTATTCTGTCAGCCCTGCTGACAACTGTTTGTTTGCTTTTTCTTTGGCAGTGCGAAGTGGGCCCATACCCACATGTTTATCACATCTTTTGTAGCTTTTGTTGTGTGCCGTTGATCTTGTCAGTTTGTAATATCCGTCGATCCTCTCTTCCTCATGCTATATATAGGAGAGCTCGATGAGTTATTAGACAAATCAAATCGGGCATAGAAGTGGAGTCTATAGCATAAGTCTATAAGTTTTTCTTTAAGTTTGTAATTTTTTTAAGCTTTCCTTATATCTAATAAGAAAGTGCGAAGGGTTTGTGTGAAGAAAAGAAAAGATATATAGCTTGCTTGAGTTAAAGAATAGATATATATAGCCATGTTAAAATTTTATTGAGCCATGTTATGATTTTATTGAGCTATGCTTAAATGTCATTTGTATTGCTTATGCCAAGTTTATGCTTTAATTTTGAATATTCTATCTCTCTGTATCTCTTTACTTTGATACTATAGCTTGCTTGAGTTCTGAATTTTGCATTCTTTGGTTCCTTCAACTACTGTGATTTGATATCGTGTTCAATTCAATGTCGAAGATAGGGAAGTGGTGTGGTCCCTCCTAAGTCGAAGGATAGGCATTTTGTGGATCCGATTTAAGTATCGAAAATAGGCATCATAATGGAAGCTTTGGATCATCCAGTTGAAGTAGTTCCAGGTGTGTCTGATACATGCACTCTTGATGAGTTATCTGTACCAACAGTAAATTTTGATACATTAGAAATAGATGAATCTACTCATAGTCCTGCTTGGCATTTACCTGAGTTAAAACCCTCTGATGTCTATGCTAATCTTCCTTCGTTTAATCTGTTTGCTAAAACCAATATTAAAGTTGTAGAAAATGTCTTAAATCTACAAACCCAAGATCAAGATAAATACTTTCTTCAGATCTTATCTGAGAAAGATATTCTTGCTCTTAAATCTCAAACGAAATATGCTTTCTTGCATATAGGTTCTATCTCTTTAGGTTTTCAACCCTTGTTTTGAAAAGGTCTAAATGATAGTATGTCAGCTTGTCTATTAGATAATCGACATCTCTACTTCTCTGATTGTCTTCAAGCTGCTGTTCAGACTGGTCTTCATGATGGTTCTGTCTTTACCATAGTCTATCCTAATTTCCTTGTTGCAATTCACCAGGAGAAAAACTTGAATCAAATCTTTAAAATTTTTATTCAAACTCATGGTATTCATATGCTTGCTGGTTCTTGTCTGCTTGCTTTACACTATCAAGTCATGTATAGATTGACTAATACCCTGTATCCTGCTATGAAACACTCACCTGTGCTTGGCAAAAGCGTGGTGACAAAAGGGTCCTCTCATAGTCAAGTAATGGCTTCTGAAGCTATTTCATGGTCTGAGTTAAAATTCCCTCGTAAATGGATTGTAGAAATAGAATTCCTACAGCCTGCTCGCCAGTCATTACAAAGAGCTACCTCTGTTAAAGACTACCCAGATAAATCTGTTATAAGGTTTGATACTTCAAAGAAACCCTCCTCAAGTTCAACTCTGTCATTTCCATCTCAATGTCTTCACCCTTAGAAGATTCATGACCCTCAAATAGATTCATTATACTGTCCTGATTGCAAAAATATTCTTAAAAAACCTAGCCATGCTGTTATCAATATGGTTAGTTCTAGAAGTCATAGAGACATAGAATTGCAGAAGTTATTTGAGAAGAATAAACAATTGTTGTCGTATAATAAAATTCTTCATATGGAAAGTACATCTCAGACTCCCTCGAGCTCTGATGATGGTGGTCATGTCTGGAACACACCACAAGGAGATGAATCATATAATGAGAAGGTATTTCCTAAAGCCTCTGATTTTAATCAGTACTCACCTGATGGAAAAAATAGATCTCAAATGTATTATTTGAGAACTACAGATAGATCAGTAGATCAGCCTACGGAAGTTAGGTTGATGAATTGGAATAATTTGGCCACAAAGTGCATCAATAATCGAGTCTCTAGTATTCAAGATAGTTTGGATCAGATTTCCAAAATGTTGAAAAGTATTGAGTTATATCAGAAAGGTGATATTGCTAAAGCCTTGAAAACTATGGATATTAATACTGGGGTTCATTCAGCACATATTCAGCAGAAGGTAGAAAAAGAAATTCAGAAAGTAGTTCAAAAAGAAGAAGAAATTAGTAATAAAATAGATACAGTTATTACTGGTCATCAAGATATTGCTCACACTCAAGAAGAGTTAAAATCTGAAGTGTCTGATGTTGAAACAAAAGTAGATACTATAATTTTTGGTGTTGACTCTTTATCTAGAGAAGTTGCTTCTCAGCAACAACATCTTGCTTTGCATCCTACAACACAGTCAGTACAGTCTACAGAGATTCAGCCTCTGAGTTTGAATATAACTGAAGCTGGTATCCTAGGTTGGGATTCAGTTGCAAAGATAGAAAAGGAAGAAATCTACAAGCCTATCGTTCCTCCTCTGACTATGAAAGCTCCCCAATTAGAGATTGATAAAGCTTTCAGAATAGGCATGGTCAAAATGAGTGAACCAGAAAAGTATAGTTATTTCTCTGATGGAGAATCATCCAAACAGCCTTTAGATGGTAATATAAGAACTCTGGGATTACAACCTTTCTTTTGGCAGTTTAATTGTGAACCACCTGCTAAGAGAAAAGAAATGTGTCATGCTATGCTCTTATGGGCTAGTGTGCAAATGTTTGGCTTAAAAAAGGATGCCAAAACTGTAGTACAACAAATTATTAATGGTTTTATTGGTAATATTAAGGAATGGTGGGATGCCGGTCATAGTATGTATAAAGATGCAATAGTGAATCATGCAGAGCCTGTTCCATGTTTATGTCAAGCCATTTACAATGAATTTGTTGGTGCTATAGATGATGAAAGAGAAGCCTATAGATCTAGATTTCTTAGAGCTCAGTGTTGTGATATGTCAAGACTAGAAGAATATATGTGTGAAATGGAAAATTTATTATATGGAGCTGGTGAAATGTTTAATCCAGCATATAAGGTTCGATATGTTGAGTCATTTCCAAAATATTTTGCAGAAAAATATAAAAATGAAATGGGTGCACAGTTTTCTAATATGTCTTTTGGTCGGATAAATCAGTATATAAGGAAGACAAATCAAAAGTTGTGTGAAGAGCGGAAAGCTCATAAAAAAACAATGCAATTTCATAAACAGCTTGGAATTAAAGTTTGTAATGCTATAGAAGATGGTTATGGATGTTCTGGTAGTCCTCAAAAATACAGAAAACAAAGATATAAGCAGAAGGATAGACATAAATCTACTTGTCAGTGTTTTATGAAACCTGCAAAATGGTCTTCTAAGAAATCCAGATATAAGAATAGGAAATTCTTTCAGAAAAAAGTATTTCGAAAAAAGAAACATGGGTTTCAGAAAGCCCCTATTAAGTGTTTCCTCTGTCAAGGAAATCACTATGCTAGTAAATGTCCGCATAAAAAGAATAATTCAAAGAAAGTAAATTTTTAACAAAGTCATGATATCAATGAAGATGAGTATGTGTTAATTCCTATTGATGAGGCATAGTATGAATCTGATTTTGAGTTTACTGATGAAGAATCAGATGCAGAAAATTTGATCAATATGAATAATGAAGAAATAGATTTTAAGTCAGAATTTTCATCAGATTATGAATCAGAAATTGGTTTTCAGATACACATGAATAGTATGCAGTATTCATCAAATCAGTTTTTTGATAGTTTAAGTCTTTCTCAGCAGTTAACACAGTTAAAGAATAGATATGATAGTTTGCCTGCATATATGATGTCAGAAAAAATGTTTCTTCAGAATCAGATCTAAGAAACTGAAAGAAAATATTTACAACAATTAGAATATATGCAGCATCAAAAGAATTCTGTCTTCACAGTTTTCACGGAAAAATCTTTCTAAAGGAATAGAAATTGGTAGTTCTTCTTCAGATCTCCATAGAAAAGAATGGAGAACAAAGCATATTAAGACGCTCTAGCTTTTCTTGAAAAGGGGTCAAACAGAATTAGAAACTCTGTTGAGAGAAGAAGCAGAAGAAGAAGATGAAAAACAAAAGTTTGAAGAAGAAATGTGTAAAGTTGCTGATGCTGTTGAAGCAGAGTATGCTGCTACTCACATGACAGTAGATAATAATATACATCAAGTTTCTGTTCATGAAACCAATAATCTTGTTTGTGAGGTAAGTATTAAATGGAAAGGATTTCAAGCTTATGCTTTAGATGTAATGCTTGATACTGGTGCAGATGCTTCACTTGCTAGATTTCATGCAATTCCTAGTGATAAATGGGTTCCTGATTTTGTGAGATTGACTTTCAATACGAAAACAGTTATATCAGAATATTCAGCTCATGTTCCTATTTTGCTTGGGAATACAGTATTTAATTTTAAGGTCATCCACCATGAAATCCCATTGTTTGATATGATTTTTGGTGTTGATAATTTATCTTGTTTCTATCCTATCACCATTAGTAAGCATGAAGTTTTGTTAACAGAGAAGTATTCTCTCTACAAGAAGCATCGATATGAATGTAAGATTCCATTGAAATCCAAAGTTGAAAAATTTGTAAATAATGATTGGATAATTAAGCAGATTAGTTGTTGTAAAGTTGATATAGATCCTATGCTTACAAAGATTATAAGAGATTATTGTTCTGACAACCCTCTTGCATTTCAGCATAGGAAAATTCATGTTTGTAATATAGGCTTGCAGTTAATCACTGATAAATATTGTAAAAGTGTTGAACCAAAGTTCAAAGCTCATCATTCAGGTATGTCTCCTTCACTGCGAGATGAATGTTTTGAAGAAATTAAGCAGTTAAAGGAACAACGTTTAATCAGAGATTCTCATAGTCCTTGGGGTTGTGAAGCTTTCTATGTTACTAAGAGAAGTGAGCAAGTTAGGGGAAAGAAAAGATTAGTAATCAATTATATCCCTTTAAATAAGTATGTTGTTCCGGTTCAGCATCCAATTCCCTCAAAGGATGAAATTTGACAGAGATTAACTGGCAGTAAGGTGTACAGTAAGTTTGATTTAAAGTCTGGTTTCTGGCAGATTCAGATAGCAGAAAAGATAAGTTTAAGACTGCATTTATCACTCAATTTGGGCAGTATGAATGGAATGTTCTTCCATTTGGTCTGAAGACTGCTCCAAGTATTTTTCAGAAAATGATGAATGAGATTTTTTCTGCTTACAGTCAGTTTATAATTGTTTACATTGATGATATCTTTATATTCAGTAAATCTCCCAAAGATCATTTAAAACATCTTCAACAGTTTTATCAGATTGTTTATGATAATGGTTTGGTTCTATCAGAAAAAAAAATGGTTGTATTTAAAGATGAGATTGATTGTCTTGGAATTACTATTAGATCAGGAAATGTTAGTGTTCAGCCACATGTTTTGCAAAGTATTCAAAATTTTCCTGATGAGATTACTGATAAAACTATGTTACAGAGATTTTTGGGTTGTGTAAATTATATTGTTGGTCAATATTTTAATGTTGCTCAGGATAGGATTTTATTGAATAAAAGATTGTCCAAAAAGCCTCCTGTCTGGTTAGATGATATGAGTGCTGCTGTTAGAAGAATAAAACAAAAATGTGCTAATTTGCCTGCTTTATAGTTGCCTGGTAATGGACAAAAAATTATTGAAACAGATGCCTCAGATCAATATTGGGGTGCTGTCTTGAAAGAAAAATTAGCTGATGAAAGTGAAAAACCCTGCATGTATGCTTCTGGTTCTTTTCAGAAAGCTCAGTTGAACTATCATCCAACTCATAAAGAGATTTTAGCTATGATAAAAGCTATCCAAGCTTTTATGTTCTTCATCAGGTCAAAACATTTCATTATTCGTTCTGATTTAAATAATTTTATGAGTATTTTAAATTCAGCTGATAATTTGAAAAATGGTTTTGTCAGTAGATTAATCAGGTGGGCAACATATTTATCAGATTTTGATTTTACAGTTGAGCACATTCCTGGTTCTAAGAATTCTTTAGCTGATTATTTGACAAGAGAATTTCAGTCAAAGAATATAATGACTGTTACTGAGATTCGTGATGAATTTCATAGTCATATATGGCGATCAAGGCCACTAGTGCAAACTCAGCTACAGAATGAAATAAGGAAATTAAAGGTTGAGTCATATGAAGCAGCTGATACATTGAATTGTCACAATGTTGCCTGGAGTACTCACTATGTAGAGATAGAAGGACAAAATAGTGTTCATACTACTTTGTTAAACAGGCCTGGAAACAGTCCAGAGTTTATGAATCCTAATGTAAATATGCTGAAACAGATGCTTTATAGGATGGGTACTACTTTTACCTTAAGATGGTCGACATTTTGGCCTAAGTTTAATCCTAGTCAAGAGAATTATTGGGAATCTGGAGATATGCCAGATTATATGTTTGATTTTCTTGATTATATTATGCCAAGAATTGCCTGTCAGGAATATTTTGTAAATGTTGTTCCTAACATGTTGCGCAATATTTTTATTGCCTTAAGAATTCCTTTCAGAGTGCAGTGTGAATTATTTTTATTCCAAAACCATTAATACAATGCTCATGCTATGATACAACCTAGATTACCAGTTGCTTCTATGTGGAGACCCATAACTGTCAGTCACAAAGCAAAGTTTCCAGAAACACCGAATGGACGTCTTTGTCGCATTCCTTCAGCATTATTCATGGACCATACTGCTAGTGACACTAATGATGATAGTGGTGAGACAGAATAGGACAACTCACCATATTCTCCAGCCGGATCACATGAATTCAATGATGATGACTAATTACGAGGTCTATCCGTAATAGTGAGTGGAGAGCACTATATCTCTCTTTATGTCAATAAAGTGGACCTCACCACTTGTTAAAGGCGATATTCTATCAGCCGTGTTGATAGCTATTTGTTTTCTTTTTCTTTGGCGGTGCGTAGTGGGCCCATACCCACATGTTTATCGCATTTTTTATAGCTTTTGTTGTGTGCCATTGATCTTGTCGGTTTGTAATATCCGTCAATCCTCTCTTCCTCATGCTATATATAGGAGAGCTCGATGAGTTATTAGACAGATCAAATTGGGCATAGAAGTGGAGTCTATAGCATAAGTCTGTAAGTTTTTCTTTAAGTTTGTAATGTTGTTAAGTTTTCCTTATATCTAATAAGAAAGTGCGAAGGGTTTGTGTGAAGATCCTGTAGAATGGTATTAGAGCCATGTTAAACTTTTATTGAGACATGTTAAATTTTTATTGAGCCATGTTACGATTTTATTGAGCTATGCTTAAATGTCATTGGTATTGCTTATGCCAAGTTTATGCTTTAATTCTGAATATTCTATCTCTCTGTATCTCTTTACTTTGATACTATAGCTTGCTTGAGTTCTGTATTTTGCATTCTCTTGTTCCTTCAACTACTGTGATTCGATATCGCGTTCAATTCAGCGTCGAAGATAGGGAAGTGGTGTGGTCCCTCCTAAGCCAAAGGATAGGCATTTTTTGGATCCGATTTAAGTACCAAAAATAGGCATCATAATGGAAGCTTTGGATCATCCAGTTGAAGTAGTTCTAGGTGTGTCTGATACATGCCCTCTTGATGAGTTATCTGTATCAACAGTAAATTCTGATACATTAGAAATAGATGAATCTACTCCTAGTCCTGCTTGGTATTTACCTGAGTTAAAACCCTCTGATGTCTATGCTAATCTTCCTTCGTTTAATCTGTTTGCTAAAACCAATATTAAAGTTGTAGAAAATGTCTTAAATCTGCAAACCCAAGATCAAGATAAATACTTTCTTCAAATCTTATCTGAGAAAGATATTCTTGCTCTTAAATCTCAAACAAAATACGCTTTCTTGCATATAGGTGCTATCTCTTTAGGTTTTCAACCCTTGTTTCAAAAAGGTCTAAATGCTAGTATGTTAACTTGTCTATTAGATAATCGACATCTCTACTTCTCTGATTGTCTTCAAGCTGCTGTTTAGACTGGTCTTCATGATGGTTTTGTCTTTACCACAGTCTATCCTAATTTCCCTATTGCAATTCACCAGGAGAAAAACTTGAATCAAATCTTTAAACTTTTTATTCAAACTCATGGTATTCATATGCTTGCTGGTTCTTGTCCGCTTGCTTTACACTATCAAGTCATGTATAGATTGACTAATACCCTGTATCCTGCTATGAAACACTCACCTGTGCCTGGCAAAAGCATGGTGACAAAAGGGTCCTCTCATAGTCAAGTAATGGCTTCTGAAGCTATTTCATGGTCTGAGTTAAAATTCCCTCATAAATGGATTGTAGAAACAGAATTCCTACAGCCTGCTCGCCAGTCATTACAAAGAGCTACCTCTGTTAAAGACTACCCAGATAAATCTGTTATAAGGTTTGATACTTCAAAGAAACCCTCCTCAAGTTCAACTCTGTCATTTCCATCTCAATGTCTTCACCCTCAGAAGATTCATGACCCTCAAATAGATTCATTCTACTGTCCTGATTGCAAAAATATTCTTAAAAAACCTAGCCATGTTGTTATCAATATGGTTAGTTCTAGAAGTCATAGAGACATAGAATTGTAGAAATTATTTGAGAAGAATAAATAATTGTTGTCGTATAATAAAAATCTTCATATGGAAAGTACATCTCAGACTCCCTCGAGCTCTGATGATGGTGGTCATGTCTGGAACACACCACAAGGAGATGAAGCATATAATGAGAAGGTATTTCCTAAAGCCTCTGATTTTAATCAGTACTCACCTGATGGGAAAAATAGATCTCAAATGTATTATTTGAGAACTGCAGATAGATTAGTAGATTAGCCTACGGAAGTTAGGTTGATGAATTGGAATAATTTGGCCACAAAGTGCATCAATAATCGAGTCTCTAGTATTCAAGATAGTTTGGATCAGATTTCCAAAATGTTGAAGAGTATTGAGTTATATCAGAAAGGTGATATTGCTAAAGCCTTGAAAATTATGGATATTAATACTGGGGTTCATTCAGCACATATTCAGCAGAAGGTAGAAAAAAATTCAGAAAGTAGTTCAAAAAGAAGAAGAAATTAGTAATAAAATAGATACTTTTATTAATGGTCATCAAGATATTGCTCACAGTCAAGAAGAGTTAAAATCTGAAGTGTCTGATGTTGAAACAAAAGTAGATACTATAATTTATGGTGTTGACTCTTTATCTAGAGAAGTTGCTTCTCAGCAACAACATCTTGCTTTGCTTCCTACAACACAGTCAGTACAGTCTACAGAGATTCAACCTCTGAGTCTGAATATAACTGAAACTGGTATCCTTGGTTGGGATTCAGTTGAAAAGATAGAAAAGGAAGAAATCTACAAGCCTATTGTTCCTCCTCTGACAATGAAACCTCCCCAATTAGAGATTGATAAAGCTTTCAGAATAGGCATGGTCAAAATGAGTGAACCAGAAAAGTATAGTTATTTCTCTGACGGAGAATCATCCAAACAGCCTTTAGATGGTAATATAAGAACTCTGGGATTACAACCTTTCTTTTGGTAGTTTAATTGTGAACTACCTGCTAAGAGAAAAGAAATGTGTCATGCTATGCTCTCATGGGCTAGTGTGCAAATGTTTGGCTTAAAAAAGGATGACAAAACTCTAGTACAACAAATTATTAATGTTTTTATTAGTAATATTAAGGAATGGTGGGATGCTGGTCATAGTATGTATAAAGATGCAATAGTGAATCATGCAGAGCCTGTTCCATGTTTATGTCAAGCCATTTACAATGAATTTGTTGGTGCTATAGATGATGAAAGAGAAGCCTATAGATCTAGATTTCTCAGATCTCAGTGTTGTGATATGTCAAGACTAGAAGAATATATGTGTGAAATGGAAAATTTATTATATGGAGCTGGTGAAATGTTTAATCCAGCATATAAGGTTCGATATGTTGAGTCATTTCCAAAATATTTTGCAGAAAAATATAAAAATGCAATGGGTGCACATTTTTCTAATATGTCTTTTGGTCCGATAAATCAGTATATAAGGAAGACAAATCAAAAGCTGTGTGAAGAGCAGAAAGCTCATAAAGAAACAATGCAATTTCATAAATAGCTTGGAATTAAGTTTTGTAATGCTATAGAAGATGGTTATGGATGTTTTGGTAGTCCTCCGAAATACAGAAAACAAAGATATAAGCAGAAGTATAGACAGAAATCTGCTTGTCAGTGTTCTATGAAACCTGCAAAATGGTCTTCTAAGAAATCCAGATATAAGAATAGGAAATTCTTTCAGAAAAAAGTATTTCAAAAAAAGAAACATGGGTTTCAAAAAGCCCCTGCTAAGTGTTTCCTCTGTCAAGGAAATCACTATGCTAGTAAATGTTCGCATAAAAAGAATAATTCAAAGAAAGTAAATTTTTTACAAAGTCATGATATCAATGAAGATGAGTATGTGTTAATTCCTGCTGATGAGGCACAGTATGAATCTTATTTTGAGTTTACTGATGAAGAATCAGATGCAAAAAATTTGATCAATATGAATAATGAAGAAATAAATTCTGAGTCAGAATTTTCATCAAATTATGAATCCGAAATTGGTTTTTAGATACACATGAATAGTATGCAGTATTCATCAAATCAGTTTTCTGATAGTTTAAGTCTTTCTCAGCAGTTGACACAATTAAAGAATAGATATGATAGTTTGCCTGCATATATGATGTCAGAAAAAATATTTCTTCAGAATTAGATCCAAGAAACTGAAAGAAAATATTTACAACAATTAGAATATATGCAGCATCAAAAGAATTCTTTATCTTCACAGTTTTCACGGCAAAATCATTATAAAGGAACAGAAATTGGTAGTTCTTCTTCAGATCTCCATAGAAAAGAATGGAGAACAAAGCGTATTAAGACGCTCCAGCTTTTCTTGAAAAGGGATCAAATAGAATTAGAAACTCTGTTGAGAGAAGAAGCAGAAGAAGAAGATGAAGAACAAAAAATTGAAGAAGAAATGTGTAAAGCTGTTGATGCTATTGAAGAAGTCTATGCTGCTACTCACATGACAGTAGATAATAATATACATCAAGTTTCTGTTCATGAAACCAATAATCCTATCTGTGAGGTAAGTATTAAATGGAAAGGATTTCAAGCTTATGCTTTAGATGTAATGCTTGATACTGGTGCAGATGCTTCACTTGCTAGATTTCATGCAATTCCTAGTGATAAATGGGTTCCTGATTTTGTGAGATTGACTTTCAATACGAAAATAGTTATATCAAAATATTCAGCTCATGTTCCTATTTTGCTTGGGAATACAGTATTTAATTTTAAGGTCATCCACCATGAAATCCCATTATTTGATATGATTTTTGGTGCTGATAATTTATCTTGTTTCTATCCTATCACCATTAGTAAGCATGAAGTTTTGTTAGCAGAGAAGTATTCTCTCTACAAGAAGCATCGATATGAATGTAAGATTCCATTGAAATCCAAAGTTTAGAAATCTATAAATAATGATTGGATAATTAAGTAGATTAGTTATTGTAAAGCTGATATAGATCCTGTGCTTACAAAGATTATAAGAGATTATTGTTCTGACAACCCTCTTGCATTTCAGCATAGGAAAATTCATGTTTGTAATATAGACTTGCAGTTAATCACTGATAAATATGGTAAATGTGTTGAACCAAAGTTCAAAGCTCATCATTCAGGTATGTCTCCTTCACTGTGAGATGAATGTTTTGAAGAAATTAAGCAGTTAAAGGAACAAGGTTTAATCAGAGATTCTCATAGCCCTTGGGGTTGTGAAGCTTTCTATGTTAATAAGAGAAGTGAGAAAGTTAGGGGAAAGAAAAGATTAGTAATCAATTATA